>JAWPHD010012450.1:0-75749 GCA_037043455.1 Cyrtodaria siliqua | reverse complement strand
GAGTCTGGACAACTTTTTCGACACAAACGCTCGGACAGGGGTAACACTATATGCCCTTCCACCATTCTTCCAATGGCAGGGGCATAAAAAGTTATGCTTTTATTAGAATCATTTTAACATTTTCAATTGAAGCAATATTAATGTTATTCAAAACCTTTAGTGAAGTCTAACAACAACACAAATCAATATTGCTAGACAGATATCTACTATACTAACTCATGAAAAACAGATTTCTTTTTGTATTTATAAGAAGTTATACCTCTATTGAAATCATTTTAACATTTGTTAAAAAATGCCAGATGAAATGCTCTCTGAATTATTTGTTCTAGTCTTGCAACAATGGAAATACATATTTCCTAGACTGAACTTACAATAATGTTTTTATAGCAAAATAACAGCAATTCACTAGATCTGTAAGACCCGAGTCACAGGTTTGCGGAATACTGCAGTCTGACATCACGTGAATTGTTACTATAATTGGAGCCATGTCTTTTTAAATGATAGAATATGAATGTTATTCAAAACCTTTATTCAAATCTGGCAACAACACACATGAATATTGCTAGACAGAACTTACAACATAACTGAAGAAAATGCAGCATTTTATACAATTTATAAGAAGATTCGCTGATATTAGAATCATTTTAACATTGTCAATTGATGCAGTATGAATGCAATTCAACATATTTGTCTATCAACAACACAAATAAATATTACTAGACACTAAACAGTATTTGTTTGAATTTATAAAAAATAATGCTACTATTAGAATTATTTTAACATGTGTCGATAGGAATAAATCTGGGCTAAATCTCAGTGATGTCTTATATTGTGTAAACCACTCAAGACGATGTCCGACATTATATACCTATACTTTTTTATAGGTACGGCGTAAGAAACTTTGTCCAAAATCATAATGACCGTTTCAATTTATTTAGAACGTACTATCATCGAGACTGAGCCCTATAAATGTTATATTGAATGTAGTTCACATAGTTCTAGTGTTGCAACAATGGAAATACACATTTCTTAGACTGAACTTACAATATGTCTTAATGAAACAAAGGCAATTTGTGTAGATTGTTTGGTAAATAATTCATTAGATCTGTAAGACCTGAGTCACAGGTATGCGGAACACTGCAGCGTCTGACATCGCATGAATTATTACCTATAATTTGAGCCATTTTTTTTAATTTATAAAAAGTCATGCTGTTATTAAAATCATTTCAACAGTTTCAATTCATGCAATATGAATGTTATTCAAAAATCTTTATTCAAGTCTAGCAACAATACAAATACATATTCCTAGACAGAATTTACAACAGAGAGTTAAGAAAACAGTATTTGTTAATTCATAAGAAGTTATGCTGCTATTGGAATCATTTTTACATTTTCAACTGATTTAAAATGAATATATAATTCAACATCTTAATTTTAGTCTAGCAATAACAAAATCAATATGGCTACTCCTCCTGAACATCTCAACAGTTTTTGATGTAGTAGGAAATATCAGTATGAAGTGGTGATGCTGTTCCAGTCCATTAACTGTTGGCAGAATTATGGCCTTTTTTCAACCGACAGCTTACAGAGTTGGCATTCATGTTGACAGACATATTTCTAGTTTAATTTATAATACATGTTATTTTTGATATTTATGTAAGTCTAGCAATGACTTCAGTGCCCTAGATAGCATTTGCAACTGTAATGGTATTTCATGAGCACTCGACTTTCAAGGCTTGTCTATTTATTGAAAAAATAAGTTGAAAAGGGCATAATTTTGTAACATTCATGACAGAGTTATGAAACTTGTCTGTACGAAATGAAAATGAATACATGTGTAAAGTTTCACTGAGTTCCTTTCTGCGTTTTCTGAGATGTGAGCTTAACGTGAAAGGTTAACAGATATGGACACTGAAGCGAGTAGAATAAAAAATGTGTGTGTATCTGAAACACGTCGGTAACTGACCATATTGAACTGAGTGAAGTATGTGGATATGCTGCTTATCTGGAGCACTGATAACAAGTGTATTGCTAAACAGAATTTACAATGAATTTACAATATTGACCTAGAAAACAGCATTTTTTTTTATTTATAACATGGTATGATGCTAAGGAATCATTTTAACAGTCAATGGATGCAATATGAATATGATATTAAAAATCTATAGTTTATAGTCAAAATAACAAAAGCATGACCCCAAAGGGGGCCTGTATCAATCCACTGGTTTAAGGCTGTATAGTGTCCAAAAGGTTCTAATGATAAACATTTGACACATTTGGTGGAAAACATAAGCTCGTCTGGCTGAATCGCCTGGCCTTCGTCCATAAGAGATCGAGCTACTAAATATTGCAGTCAAAATCAATGTGATGAAAACACTAAAAGTACATATCATAGTTTATTTAAAAGATTAATCAGTTCTAACAACATATAAAGAACTCGCAATATCTCGGGTCCATCAGGATTTCGGGGCTAATTATCAATAGTTGTCATGTGGTGCAATATCTAACCCTGATGCTCACATTGCAAAAATTTTTACTGCAACTTAGTTTAAAAGAACTAACCCTGGGGCATAACCAGAGATGGGAAATACCTTACTGTTTAGTCTAACTTCTTTCGGCCTGTTTATTTGGTTTTTATCAATTTAATATAGAAATAATGCATCTGAACAATTTTAAACAAGAGGTCAATGACCTTGAAGCTCTACTGATTGATTTTGATTTCAGGAAGTAGTCGCTACAAACTTGTTTTCTGAAAATCTATTTTTAGCCGTGGCGGCCATCTTGAATTTTGCTAGGATCAAAAAGACATCAAGAGCAACATTCCTGTGAAGTTTCATGAAAATCCGTCAAGTAGTTTCAGAGGAGTAGTCGCTACAAGTTTTCATTATATAACTCTATGTAAACAAAGATGGCCACTGACAGCCATGTTTAACATTGAATCAAAATAATGTTCGACTCTGACAACCATCATGTCATGCTGATCATTTTATAAAAAGTCCCATATCAATATCTCTTACAGTTTTCAAGAAGTAGTCGCTACAAACTTGTATTTTGAAAATCTATTTTTAGCCATGGCGGCCATCTTGAATTTCCTGCCGACCTGAAATTTTGATAGGATCAATAAGACATCAAGAGCAACATTCGTGTGAAGTTTCATGAAAATCCGTCAAGTAGTTTCAGAGGAGTAGTCGCTACAAGTTTTCATTATATAACTCTATGTAAACAAAGATGGCCGCTGACAGCCATGTTTAACATCGAATCAAAACGATTTTTGATAAGGACCAACATCTTTTAGAAAAAGTCCCATATCAATATCACTTATAGTTTTCAAGAAGTAGTCGCTACAAACTTGTATTTTGAAAATCTATTTTTAGCCATGGTGGCCATCTTGAATTTCCGGCCGACCTGAAATTTTGCTAGGATCAATAAGACATCAAGAGCAACATTCCTGTGAAGTTTCATAAAAATCCGTCAAGTAATTTCAGAGGAGTAGTCGCTACAAGTTTTCATTATATAACTCTATGTAAACAAAGATGGCCGCTGCAGCCAAGTTTAACGTCGAATCAAAACGATTTTCGACAAGGACCAACATCATGTCATGTTGATCATTTAAGAAAAAGTCCCTTATCAATATCTCTTATAGTTCTCAAGAAGTAGTCGCTACAAACTTATTTATTTTAAATCTATTTTTAGCTGTGGTGGCCATCTTGAATTTCCGGCGAGCCTGAAATTTTCTAGGATAAACTAGCAATCAAGAGCAACATTCCTGTGAAGTTTCATGAACATCCGTCAAGTAGTTTTAGAGGAGTAGTCGCTACAAGTTTTTACTATATAACTCTATGTAAACAAAGATGGCCGCTGGCAGCCATGTTTAACGTCGAATCAAAACAATTTTTGAAAAGGACCAACACCATGTCATATTGATCATTTTAGAAGAACTCCCATATCAATATCACTTATAGTTTTCAAGAAGTAGTCGCTACAAACTTGTGTTTTAAAAATCTATTTTTAGCTTTGGCGGCCATCTTGGATTTCACATCAACATGAATTTTTGCTAGGATCCACTACATTTCATGGGCAACATTTCTGTAAAGTTTCATGAATATCCATCCAGTAGTTTCAGAGGAGTAGTCGCTACAAATAAAAGTTTACGGATGGACAGACGGACGGACGGACGGACAGACGGACGACAGACGCCGCACCATGGCATAAGCTCTGCTGATCTCTGATCAGTAGAGCTAAAAACTACCAATCCTGATGTTATTTCTTTAAGTTACATGGTATTGATACATCAACAACATTCTTAATCATAAAGAATTTAATTTTCACGTTGGTTAAGAGTTTATATCAGCATTCTGTTTCATTAGGGGATTCATCTCTCGGCATAATGGAGGGTGGACTATAATCTGTAGGACTACACCACTGCGAGGCTGTGATAGGGGCTATATAACACGAGCATGCAGTGTAAGCAGCATCGCAAGGGACTTGCACAGTGGTGGAGGGACTATTATATTCAGAGCTACACAAACACTCTGAGAAATAGAAAACTTAGTCCACACAAGGTCTGCAGAGGAATCATCTAATGTGGATTTACCAGGGAGTACGAAGTATTAGAGGTTCCTGGTGCTACCCTTAAACAATGAAT
Organism: Cyrtodaria siliqua; assembly: GCA_037043455.1. NCBI lineage: Eukaryota > Metazoa > Mollusca > Bivalvia > Adapedonta > Hiatellidae > Cyrtodaria > Cyrtodaria siliqua. Next base: position 71,104 of record JAWPHD010012450.1, on the reverse strand, counting down.
ATTGAAATTTACCAATATTAAAAAATAAAATATAAAAAATGAATTTCCTTGGATCACCACAGAAATTAAACATTTAATGAAAAGACAGACGGGCTATACAAGAAAAAGAAGAAATTGGCAGAGATTTATAGAAGCATACTGATAAATTTAAAACCATAAATTATTAGCATCTATTTCAGAGAAAACAAGGGCTTATTGGTCATACATCAGAGACAATCATTCTGAATCCAGAAGGACCAAAGAAAGGAACTCCATGAAATGGTTTTGGACATACATCAAACATAAATAGGCATATAACAGCAACATCACAGCACTTAAAGATAAGGTAAAACTAGAGACCGATCCCATAGGTGAGTTCCCAGATACATAGAGAACAGCTCTTGTGACAACAGCCTTCAAAAAAGATTGGAGTACCAGGCAGAGAACTATCGGCCCATCTCTCTGATAGGTGTGTGCTGTAAAATCCTCGCATTGTAACATGCCATGAACATGCAGCTAAACACAACATCCTCTTCTCATTGCAGCATGACTTGTGCAATGGCAGATCATGTAAAACACAGCTGCTAAAATTCACAGACAACATAACAGCAAATATGGAAAATGACAAACAGACAGGCATCCTTATTATGAACTTCGATGTATTTTATAAAGTCAGCTACATCAAGCTAATGCACAAACTCCACCACTATGTATGGAATATGAGGGAAACAAACAGATAGTTAAATGCGTTTCTAACAGATCAGATCAGGTAGTTGTTGCTGGGGAATAATCGTTGGACAAGGCCAGCATCGAATCAGGAGTACCTCAGGGATACGTATAAAGTATAAGGACAGGGATAGTACTAGGACCAAGCCTATTCATTTCTACGTCAACGACATACCCACAACATTGACTTGGTAGGTGAAATGGAATATGGACTTTCACCCGAACATATGTAATGTCCTTACCATTACCAGAAAGAGAAGGATGCACATTCAACATTTGTATGGACTAATCGACCATCAGATTCCAGTCATATGAAACCTCAACATCAGATCTGTCTAAGTCAAGGCCCAAGCAGGCAAGATGCATACAAGCTTGAGATGGTACAAAGGCAGCATCATTGAGAAGATACAAGACAAACTGGAAGAGCCTGGAAAATCGCAGACAGGTTTTTAGCTTAAGACTGATCATGATGCACAAGATCAATAATCAGCTAGAAACCATTAAAAAAATAGACAAGTACCACACCGCTGTCTCACCAGACATATGCTTCCAAAATCCTTTCAATTCCCATCATCCTGCTATGATTTATGAAAGCGGTCTTTCTTTCCCCACAAGCAACGATTGAAACAGCCGTCCATCAGATAAAGTCTCAGTTCAAACTAGAGTTCAAACACTCTTTCTAAAGCTATTAAAACGTCTTTATTTTTATCTAAGAGATAGACCTGTAAACACAGCTTACATGCAGAACTCAATATGGACGCCAACGTGATTACATAAGCTGTCTTATTCTTCTTCGAATAGTCGAGATAAAAAGTTATTTGTTATTAAAAGAACAATTGTTTAAATGTGTCTCTTCAAATTTCTTTTTTTTTTAAATTATGACAGGGAAACATGGCCTATGTCTGTTTTCGAAGCACTGAAAAAAACAAAAAAAAACATTTGTATTTATTTTCAAGTTTTTTACTTACTTGAAAAGCAGTCAACTTTCGTCAAACCTGAACAACGCTACACAACCAACTTCAGGTCTCCTCGACTATAATCATCCAGCAGCTTGTACGAGTGGATGGCGGAATCCATGTAGGGTATCTGGGTACCTGTGGTAAATAACGATTACAGAATATACTTATTCTGACAATACTGAAAGTATCTTCAAAGGATAAAGGAGACAATTCTATATTTTCATGAGCATGGGTGAAGAACTTGTTAAAAGAAACTTTTGTGCTAAAAAGTCAATGTTCAAGTCCAGGGGTGGCAATATCTAGAAAAAAACACTACTGTCCTTTAAACCATGAATTTATTCTCACTTGCCTATAAAATACAAAAGGCTAAGTTTTCTTAAAAATTCACTTGTTCATATTCCTAAAAGCCCATCGTGTACAAGTTGTACAATGGATTTCACAACCCCAGAAGACCAGGTTGATACAGAATTAAACAAGTGAATCAGCAAAATGGATGCTCCCCAAAATGACAACTATATCTACAACTAATCATATGGCCTTGTATCACTCAGCAGTATTCAATTGGCAGTTCCATTAGTAGTCTTTGATTATGCTCCAGACAAGAATTACAAATATAAAATTACAAAGGGCAATAACTCAAATTTTAATGAAGATTGGTTGTAGATCTCTGCATTTTCTGTCATTACCTTTGTATGCAGTTACACTGCAGTCCCATTAGTAGTTTTTGAGTTATGCTCCAGAAAAGAATTATAAGTATAAAATTTCAAAGGGCAATATAAAATTCCAAAGGGCAATAGCCCCGTGTGGTTCCCGTGGGCCCCGTTTGGTCACAGGGCATAGAATAGAGCCACTGCAGATTCCTTTGGAGGGGTAGGCAGACAGGTAGAATCCCCCAAAATTCATTTTTTGTTCATGTTCATTAAAGGTCTTCATCATGATCCCTGCATTGTTTCTGGTGCCATCTCGCTCACATCAAAAGAGCAGTGGCAGAAAAACAATAAACGTTGCTCCAGCGTAAATGGAAGTTTCTACGATAGAATTTGCAGCAACTAGGCAGTTCAGGGTGAAAATGTTCTAGGCCAATTTTCCATATTTTATCTCGAAGTACATGGAGGATGAGCCTGACATGTTCATGCCTGTTAGGTGCCATAATTATAACCTTTCATGTGTTGGTGCGCCTTAAAACCGCATTCAATTCCAAAGGGCAATAACTCTACCGGTATTTTGAATTAAGATAAGTGTTACAGTTCTTGCACTCGGCACTTCCTCTCATTACCTTCTATCATTGTGTGGCCTTTAATTGTAGACCCCATAAGAAGTTTTGAAGTTATGCTCCAGACAAAAATTCTAATTAAACAAGAGGCCCAAGAGGGCCTGTAGACGCTTTACTTGTATGATGCAATTCAAAAACAAAAACACGATAGAGGCCAACCCAAGAAACATGTTTCCTATATATAACTCTATGTAAACTTTGGGTTATCGTGGCGGCCATTTTAAATATTTGACGACAATGAAAAACACACACTTGATAGAGGCCAACAACAGGAACATGCATATGATACTTAACTAGAATGAAATAAGTGGTAATATGTCGTATGAAAAAGTCCTTAAATTTGACCTAAGTTTAGCCATGGTGGCCATCATGGATGACTGGAGGCCCCAAATCTGAGGGGGACTAACCCAAAGATCATTGTGATTAAGTTTCATCAAAATCCTTCAAGCACTTTCAGAGATAAAGATGTCACTTTTAACGTTTTCCTATACAACTCTATGTAAAGTAAACTTTGGGTCGCTGTGGCGAATATAAGAATAGTATAAAGCAAATGGATTTGGCGTATTATTTATTGTTGATTAAATTGCCCAATAATATATTTAAACCTATGTTTGAATAAGACGAAAAAAATAAAACTCAAACTTTGGGTTGCTGTGGCGGCCATTTTGATTATTCGACGATAACGAAAAACACAAACTTGATAGAGGCTAACCCAAGGAACATGTTTATGATATTTCACAATAATGCAATAAGTGGTTTCGGAGATGTTGTTTGAAATTTCCTTAAATATGACCTAATTTTAGACATGGCGACCATCTTGGATGACTGGCGGCCACAAAAAAACAAATCTGAGAGGGACTATCACAAATATCATGGTGATTAAGTTTCATCAAAATCCTTCAAAAGCTTTCAGAGATGTCATTTTTAACCTTTTCCTATATAACTCTGTGTAAACTTTGGGTCACCGTGGTGGCCGTTTCAGGGGTGTAAAATTCCACTCGCCCACTCGCATTGGCGAGTGCAAGCTGCCTGCGGACGAGTAACATTTGGTGTCTGGTCGTCCGACAGGGTGAGTGACTTTTTGCACTATAAAAATTAAGTTAAACTATCGTTCAAACACGATGTTGCAATATTTGCAAGATTTCAAATCTGGATCATTTCCGACGCATAATTTTGTTCCGTATTGTCGTTTGCAGGACCCATATTAACAGGTGTTTGTTTATTACCAGGTTACCCACGCGTCATATAGACTGTGATTCAATTCACGCTAAAATCAATTGGAGTGTGATGCAATATATCGCTAACCAGTCAGACTTTTTTTTTTTTATATCGACACCGTAAACATGGCAGGTAAACAAGCAGACATCGTCGCTGTTCGGAAAGTCTACGTCAGCGACTGCAAGAGGATTCGGCCTGAGTGTCAGCGAATCAGAATGGGTATGGCTGAACAAAAGCGTAGTTCTTAACCGCTATTAATTAGTTCTGGCATCTATTATTGGTCCAATGGAGACAAAATACTGAAGAGAAAGTTCAGCAGAATGTTGTTGTTGTTGTTGTAGACGATAATTCTCTGCCGATAATATGGCGCTTTCTTTATTTGCATAACAATAAAATATCCACACACTGCCTATCATCTACTACAGTGTCTGTGAGTACACAAATGTACTTATTGTAGCTTACTATAGTGGTGAAAATAATGTTCAGGTTATATGCTGCAGGGCGAGTGGTAAATTGGTAAGGGCGAGTAGCTTTTTGCTTCCACTAGTCCTGCAGGGCGAGTGGATTTTTCCAAATTTTTACACCCCTGCCATTCTGAGTATCAGACGAAAACGAAAAGCACAAACTTGATAGAGGCCAACCCAAGGTTGAGAGGGACTATCCCAAAGATCATTGTGATTTAATTTTCATCAAAATCCTTCAAGCGGTTTCAGAGAAGATGGCGGCTGCGAAAAAATACAAATCTGCGAGGGACTATCCCAAATATCATTGTGCTTAAGTTTCATCAAAATCTTTCAGGCATTTTCAGAGAAGATGTAATATTTAACCTTTTCCTATATAACTCTATTTAAATTTTGGGTCGCCGTAGCGGCCATTTTGATTATTCGACGATAACGAAAAACACAAACTTAATAGAGGACAACCCAAGGAGCATGTATATGATATTTCAGTAGAATGGTATCAGTGGTTTCGGAGGAGATGTCGTTTGAAATTCACTTAAATTTGACCTAATTTTAACCATGGTGGCCATCTTGGATGACTGGCGGCCGCGAAAAAACACAAATCTGAGAGGGACTATCCCAAGTAACATTGTGATGAAGTTTCATCAAAATCCTTCAAGCGGTTTCAGAGATGTCGATTTTATAAAATTGCTAACAGATGGACAGACAGACGGATGACGGACTAAAAGTGATCGGATAAGCCCTCCAGTAGAGCTAACAAGACGAAATTTATAAAACATCACTATACCTAATATGGTAAAAGAAAATTAGAAATACGTTTAAGAAATAACTGCTTATTAAACTATTCCAGAAATTAGCAGTTTTAGTGGGTTTTTTACTCTTTTCCATATTTTTTGCCAAAAGACCCATATTTATCACTTCATTTATTTACTATTTCATTCAAATATATCATTAGACTTAAATGGCTAAATAAAATAATGAATAAGCATTTAAAATATATTTTTTATTGAATTATTCCTGAAATTAGCAGTTTTTGTTATTTTTCCAACATTTTGACCAAAGCAGAAATACATTTAGGGATTCATGACCCTTTTTAAAAACAAGACAAAATGTTTAAAACATCATTATACCTAATATGGTAGAAGAAAATTAGAGATGTTGCTTAATAAACTATTCCAGAAATTAGCAGTTTTAGTGGGTTTTTTACTCTTTTTTTCCCCATATTTTTAGCCAAAAGACCCATATTTATCCCTTCATTTATTTACTATTTCATACAAATATATCATTACACTTAAATGGATAAATAAAATAATTAATAAGCATTTAAAATATATTTTTATTGAATTATTCCAGAAATCAGCAGTTTTTGTTATTTTTCCAACTTTTTTACCCCAAAAAATACATTTAGGGATTCACAAACCTTTGGGGACCCTTTTAAAAATATGCAGAATTATAAAACACACATTTGAGGAAAGTTTGGTGCTTTTGTCCAACGTGTCTAGATTGGGTCCTAAAACCTGGGTTTACCTGGGTTTTGGTCCCTAGCTATATGCAAATCACCTGATCGGACTACTATTTCCCACATAATTCCAAGCGCCAAAACGGGAGATGATACTAGTATCAATTGAGGGCGAGAATGATCTCACTCGTAACTCAAATTATATACGCCAGAAACCATTTTGCTATTTTTAGAAATAGCAACCTTGACCCCAATGACCTCAAATGCAATTTCAGTATATGTTAATTACACACCAAGATTCGTTCCAATATCTCATTCCTAAGGCCAAATAAAATAATACTGTATTTACCGTAATGTAATTGTTGGGGGAAAAATCGCTTGAAAGGTTGTTTTTTTATATATTTTTTTTTTTATAAATGAAGATGTTTAGCTGCAGAAAAATTAGATACCGATTTATCTGAGTGGTAGACCTGCTTTGTACAAAAAAGATGCCTCACATTTTTTGGTGCAATATTTTTACGAGTGCGTGATTTTCAAATGCTGACAAACTGAACAATTGTTGGAATAATTCAGGGATTTTTTTTCTAAATAAAAAAGGAGCCAGCGGTGTTTTAGATGTTTTAAGTGAGTCAATCATTTTACAGTCAACACAGGTATTATTTTATTTAACCTAACTCAAATAATTGCCTGGAACCCATTTTCTATTTTCAGTTTTACAGTGACCTTGACCTTGACCCTAGTGACCTCAAATGCAATGTGAAGCCTTTTTTTCTACAAGCCACCTACACAACAAGTTCCATTCCAATATCTCATTCCTAACTCAAGTTACTGCCCGGAAACAAACGACCTTGACCTTATATATATATATATATAAAAGTGTATATTTTCATTCGTTTTCAGATTTTAGGGCGTGTGCACACCAACAATTATTCAAGACACAAAAACTCCACTCATTGATGCAGGACTAGTAGAAATTCAGATAAATTCTTTAACAATTTATCAATTTGATCATTCAAATAAGACGAGTAACTCGGCAACACATTTCCTGCCCTGTTATTGCTATCTTGGCAAATTGTGGTCATCACTCACATTCAAGTCCCAGGTTGCACTATTACATTTTTTAAACAAGAGTTAAACATAATGGACATCATCCCTCAAAATAGCTTTTTGAAACCCCCAACCACTGACAATCAGGGGCGTAGCTGATCTAAAGTGCATATGCCTGACAAACTAGAGCTCCCGTTGTGTTTTTTTTCAAACTTATCTGTGCAATGGTGTGTTTTGGCATAGATTGCATATGTTACAAGTTATAACAAACAATTGGTAAGATGAGAAAATAAATTGCAGATAAACGTATTATATAGATAAATCTGACATCACTTGTGCAGGGACCACCCTAGGATTGAATTCAAATGAGACCAAATGACATTCACCCTTTTCATGAAACATTTCGTATGCGAAGCCGAACGACCAGTGGTTGTTTGTCGACCGCGTGTAGCGCTGGAGGCCACTATGCGGGTCTGGTGGCATGACCCCCAGAACATTTTTGAAATTTAGATGTGATTTCCTGTATTCTGGTTCATTCCCAGTAGTGAAAGTAGAAGTTGTTAAAGCATCCGAAATAAAGCGTGTCCGAATTTACGTCAACTTTTTACGCTAACACAGTTTTACAATTGCTTGCACCACTCCAGTACATAGTTAATGCATCAAATCACTATAGATCGGGGGATAATGGTCAGATATGAATAGAAGTTGATGAATTATTATAACAAGAAATCCGTGGATTCACATGTCTCGCCTAATGGATTCCTATGCAGGGCCCTCATTTGGTCATTTCTGCCGCCGTTATTCGGCGGCAGTCCCCCACCTGAAAAGTATCTTTTTTTCCCCCAAAAATTGATATTTTTCCCCCTCAGAAATTCGTAAAAAAAAAATAAAAAAAAAAAATAAAAAATAAAAAAAAAAATCCGATTTTCAAGACGATATGCTCACGATGTCGTGTTTACCGGTTTGAAAAAGACGTTTTGATTATTATTAGACTGGTTTTAGACTGTTTATCGTGCACAGGACGTTTTAACTATTATCGGGCACTGACTCAACCAGATGCCCAACTGGACAGGGCAATAGGTTTTTTTCGGGATAAAAAGAAGAGAAGGGTTGACTTTTAATGTGGATCTCCGATGAAAACATGCCATTGATGGTTATTAAGTGGAGTTTTTTTATCAGAAAAAGAACCAGATGGTTGACGAATGTATGTTAATAAAGTGAAACGTGTTAATCAAACAGAGTTTTTTATTTGTTGTAAAAATTCCCCCCAGTTACAAAAATTCCCCCTTCTGAGGGCTGCGGGGCCCCTTCCCCCAAAGTAGCGTGAGGGCCCTGCTATGGTTCTTTAACGTCCTCGGAGGATAAACCGATACACGGGACAGCCCGGTTTACATCCCAATCCGACGGGCGAGGCTACGGGTTTTTTCAAGTCTTGCCTAATGGGGGCGGGACTTAAAAATATAAAGGTCAATGATGCCTAAATGAAAGTTTGTAAACGTTTTAGTACCTAAAAACAACGGAGTTTGCCGAGATGACATTTAAGTGCATTTGTTTAAAAACAAAATGCCATTCTATTAAACAAAAGAGGCCCAAGAGTGCCTGTCGACGCTCTACTGGCTAAAACGGTTCTTATATCAAAAGTTGTCGACATAGAATGTCCCATCAGTACTTCTTTTAAAACATTGCAAAAACAACAGGGATAGGATGGCCTTATATCGCTCACAAATATGGTAAAGATCAGATAAAAAATGAAGTAACTACAGATTTAACAAAGGAAAATACAATATAGCATTTTTAAACAAATCAAGGGCCATAACTCTGTCGTTACTAACAAGATCTAGCTGGTTTTCAAACTTGGCCAAGATTTCATTGATATACTATGCTTTGCACAACTACACATCATACTGAGGCTTCCTGCCAAATTTTGTAGAAATCCAACAAGCCGTTTCAGGCCTTTTTCTACTATTCTCACGGGTCCGACTATTGGACCCGTTCCCAATGCCAAATATAGTTGTTTTTTCCCAATTCTGAAATAAAATTCCCCATTTTTTTTTTTTTTTTTTTTTTTTTTTTTGCAAAGTCAGGTCAAATATACAAATGTTTACAAGGAAATACTATAAAAATAACAATATTTAAATCATGTATCATGTATTGAAACCAGGCAATTAAAACAACCTGATATTTATGTACAACTAACTTCCCAATTTGAGGCGTAAAGCGATTAAATTTTTTCCCAATTGGCCAAAATGGGCAGAAAAAGGCCTGCGTTTAGAAGGAGTAGCGCCGACAAGAAATTAAAGTAAAAATGTCAAAGGGCCATAACTCCGTCATAAATCAGCGAACTGGAACAAAAGTGTGATATGAACAACTAGGCATCTTACCCATGCTTCCTGCCAAGTTTCGTCAAAATCCAACACAAGGTGTTTAGGAGGAGTAGCGCCGACAAGAAATTTAAAAGTAAAAATGTCAAGGGGCCGTAACTCATCAAAAATCAACGAACCAGAAAAAAACAATAGGCACAACTAGAAATCACAGAAATGCTTCTTGCTAACACGGCGTTAACACAAAAAAAACAAGAGGTCAATGACCTTGAAGCTCTACTGATTGATTTTGATTTCAGGAAGTAGTCGCTACAGACTTGTTTTTTGAAAATCTATTTTTAACCGTGGCGGCCATCTTGAATTTCCGGCCGACATGAAATTTTCCTAGGATCAATTAGACATCAAGAGCAACATTCCTGTGAAGTTTCATGAACATCCGTCAAGTAGTTTCAGAGGAGTAGTCGCTACAAGTTTTTACTATATAACTCTATGTAACCAAAGATGGCCACTGGCAGCGATGTTTAACGTCGAATCAAAATAATTTTCCACAAGGATCAACATCATGTCATGCTGATCATTTTAGAAAAAGTCCCATATCAATATCACTTATAGTTTTCAAGAAGTAGTCGCAACAAACTTGTATTTTAAAACTCTATTTTTAGCTTTTGCGGCCATCTTGGATTTCATATCAACATGAATTTTTGTTAGGATCAACTAGACTTTATGGGCAACATTTCTGTAAAGTTTCATGAATATCCATCCAGTAGTTTCAGAGGAGTTGTCGCTACAAATAAAAGTTTACGGACGGACGGACGGACGGACGGACGGACGGACGGACAGACGGACGGACGACGGACACCGCACCATGGCATAAGCTCTGCTGATCTCTGATCAGTCGAGCTAAAAATAACAAAAAAAAGAAAAAAAGAATGAAATCAATCGAATAAAAAACAACACAAATCAAATAAAAAAAATAATAAAAATAAAACAAGAGGCCCTGTATCGCTCTACTGGCTACCACCGGGGTGGGGACTTGGTAGAGGATCCAAAAGCTGATAATAAAAAACATTAAGCCTTAATCTCTTGTAGTTTCAGAGAAGATTTTTGAAGTTCTTCCCTATAACTATATGTGAAACTGAGCCAAAAAGGGAAAAAAAAAATTGAAAAAAAAAAAAATTAAAAAAAAAGAAATTAAAAAAAAAAAAGACTTGCTGAAGATAAAGTTTATGTATAAGGGGCCATAACTCTTTCAAAAATCACTCAACCAGAACATGGCGATGACATAAACAACTAGGGTTGGTACTGATCATCCCTGCCAAGTTTCGCTGAAATCCAGCCAGAGGTTCAGGAGAACTAGAACCTTTAAGGGGTAATAACTTTGCCAAAATGCATTCAACCAGAACACAGTAAATGATAGGTGCACACCAACTATGCTTGGTACTGATCATCCCAACCAAGATACGTTGAAATCCGGCAAGGAGTTCAGAAGAGACTAATCTGGACAAAGTTTGTCTATTAAAACCTTTAAAGGGCCATAACTCTCCCAAAAATCATTCAACCGTAATATGGCGATGATATGCACAACTAGGCTTGATACTGTGCATCATTGTCAAGTTTCGTTGAAATCCAGCCAGAAGGTTAAGGAGAATTAGCCTGGAAAATGTTTGTGTATCAAAAAGGGCCATAACTCTGCCAAAAATCTGTAAACCGGAATGCGACGATGATAAGCACAACTAGGCTTGATGCTGATCATCCATGTAAACTTTTGTTGAAATCTGGTGAGGGGTTCAAGAGAACTAGTCCAGACAAAGTTTGTGTATTAAAACCTTAAAAGGGCCGTAATTCTGCCAAAAATCATTCAACCGGAACAGGGCTACAACTTGCACAACTAGACCTGGAACTGATCAGCCCTAAAAAGTTTTGTTTAAATCCGGCCAGGGGTTCAGGAGAACTATTCAGGACAAAGTTTGTGTATTAAAACCTTTAAAGGGACATAACTCTGCCAAAATCATTCAACTGGAACACGGTGACGATATGTACTACTAGGCTTGGTAATGATCATTCGAGAACAGTTTCACTGAAATCTGTCCAAATGAAGGCCCTTTCGAGGCAAAAAAATAGCATATTTCAGAAAATCAAGGGCCATAACTCCTGTGTAAAAGGTACAATCTGGCTGTTTTTTAAATTTGCCGGACCTTTCATTGATAGTAACAATCTGGTAAACATTGGTAACGATCAGATGAAAAATGAAGGCCCTATCGTCTTAACGATGCAAAATATAGGATTTTTAACTAAATCAAGGGCCCCAACTCCGCTGTTACTGGTCCGATATGGCTGTTTTTCAAAATTATCCGAGCTTTCATTGATATTAACAATCTGGTAAAGTTTGGTAGTGATCAGATGAAAAATTAAGGCCCTATCATCTTAACAAGGCAAAATATAGCATTTTTAACTAAATCAATGACCTTAAATCCGGTGTTACTGATCCCATCTGGTTGGTTTTTGAACTTGTTCGAGCTTTTATTGATATTAACAATCTGTGCAAGTTTGGTAACGATTAAATAATAAATGAAGGTGCTAGAACGTTCACAAGGCAGAAAATAGCATTTTTCAGAAAAAACAAGGGCCATAACTCCGGAGTTACTGATCCGATTTGGCTGGTTTTCGAACTTGTCCGAGCTTTTATTGATATTAACAATCTGTGCAAGTTTAATAAAGATTAAATAATAAATGAAGGTGCTAGAGCATTCACAAGGCAGAAAATAACATTTTTCAGAAAAAACAATGGCTATAACTCCGGTGTTACTGATCCGATTAGGCTGTTTTTCGAACTTGTCTGAGCTTTTATTGATATTAACAATATGTGCAAGTTTGGTAAAGATCATATAATAAATGAAGGTGCTAGAGTGTTCACAAGGCATAAAATGGCATAACTCCTGTCTTACTGATCCGATTTGGCTGGTTTTCGAACTTGTCCGAGCTTTCATTGATAATGTGCAAGTTTGGGAGAGATCAAATAATAAATGAAGGTGCTAGAGGTTCACAAGGCTTAATATGGCATTTTTCAGCATAAGGGCCAGAACTCCGGTGAAATTAATCCGATCTGGCTGGTTTTCGAACTTGTTCGAGCTTTCATTGATATAAAGACACTGTCAAAGTTTCGTTGTGATGTACCACTCAAGATACAACTATAAGCAAAGTTTTAACGGTCTAGCGCATATAGTTTGTGAAAAAGTGACATAAATGCAAAACTTGAACCTAAAAATTAATAAGTTATCTGCCCTTTGCTTGGAGGGTCAAGGTCACTTGCACATTTTCTTTGTCATATGTGATGTACCACCCAAGATACAACTATAACCAAAGTTTGAAAGGTCTACTTTATACAGTTTGTGAGAAAATGACCTAAACACAAAAACTTGAATGTTGACGCCACCGCCGGAAAAGCAACACCTATGCCTCTTTTTTTCTTCGAAAAGGCGAGACAAAAATGGCCATGTTTGTTCATAATCAACATATTTTTCTATGACACCGCCGCGTCCGCGAATCAAAGAAGCGAACCGAAGTTTACCGACATAACAATGTTGTTTTGATTTTTTTCATGCGATTTTCGAATAATTTGATAATTTTCTCATTTTACATGTTTTAATCGCGAAGAAGATTTAGAGATTTTAAATGAAATATAAATAAATATATTTCCATTACGAACCGAAATGGTGAAAATGGATTTCCCCGAATTCGGTGCAACAATTTATTCCATTTGTCTTTTTTCATGCGATTTTTGAGATTTTAATGTGAGAGGAATCACGGCCTAGAGAGATCCCTGCTCTGGTTTGCATTTATTTTTTCATTTTTCAAGTTGAATTGAATTGAATGTTGTTTAACAGCTCATCAACACAGTATAGGCTATTAGTAATACTGTCACTATAGGTTATTTAGAGCCGCCGCAGAGAGAAGGGAAGGATACATGGGAATCAGGGAACTGCCCTACTCTTTATTATCGAATAGATTCCTATGGTTCTTTAACGTCCTCGGAGGATAAACCGATACACGGGACCGCCCGGTTTACGTCCCCATCCGACGGGCGAGGCTAAGGGTTATTTCAAGTTGATGTTTAGGCCCTGGACTGATGACGTAGCCACAATGCAGTCATAATGGCCAAAAAAAATGTTAAAATGCGCTAAACTTAACAGATATCATTCGTAGCTTTCAAACCAACATCTTCTGTCCCAGATATTTCTGAATCGTCTGCATTTATTAAGGATATTCAAAATTTTGAATTGGGCGGAGTCCTTCCTGTGAAACTGAAAATTCATTTTGGCTGATTTTATGAAATTAATGATAATAACGCAACAAATTGATTTCCATTATACAAAACATATATATAAAGAGCAAATGAAGAATAAAAAAAGTGGTCCAAATATATTATCATTTATGTACAATCTGACATTAAAATATACCATTTTTTATGCATCCGTCTAGAAATGTCCACAACCTTAAACTAAAAACAAATAACATCCATATAATCCTCTCAGTCTTATCAAGGGCAGTTGAAATCCAACATTTTGAAATTGATTTCATTTTGGCTCAAATTTGACCAAACACAGAGGTGTCTCCCAGTAATATTACAAATGTACATGTTTACTTATCATGCTTAGATCATGCTTGGAAAATGAGGTGCCAGGTAGGTAAAACAGATGTGTGTATTCAATCAATAGTAGTGTGCTTGACCATGCATACATTGCAATTACCTAGGCTAACTTACCTGTATTATTATGTCATGATAATGTTAACCTTCAGGAACCTCTATACTCTGTGTATTAAATTGTCACCCCAGTATGGTCATTGAAAATTGATTTTGAGAATGTGTTCATGTAAAATATTTGTAAAGTTTGTAAAGTTTAAGTGATTGGTATACAAATATAAAAAATGGATTTTCAACTGCCCTAGATAAGACTTTGAGGATTACATTGCTATTGATAATATTTAATTTGCTTCTCTGAATATTACTGTGCAGATGCAGGAAAATGGCAGTTTTTCAATTTAAAATAATTACTAAACTATTGCATTTTTCTATTGATTTCTTTCTCTGTATAATGAAAGTACTTGATTTAATGCCCTAACTTGTGCTTAAAATGCATATTGCATCAAAATGGTTTTCATTGTTGCTGAAGTACATTAAGGACTAACGGTCAGCCATCTTTGATCCAAAAAATCCAAAATCGATGAGATATGGTCGAGTGAATTTTTCAACGATGTACGCATTTTAGGCACGAGCAAGCAATGTCAACCATATAGTACATGACAGTAATTCAACACTATTGATGTGAACATAATATTAGAAAGAATACTTATATGGCAGAAACTGTGCGCTTTATATTCGAAAAGTTTGATACAGTTTTACTCAAAGTTGTTTTGTTTTTTATGTGAAATAAACTGGTCCATAAAGTATTTCATTTATCCAGCGAGTGCAGACGAGACATCATTTCTGAATCAAATAAGTCATGTTATCACATCATCCAAAATTCGAAGTACACCATTGTTAAAAAGAAGAAGCTATTCTTTCAATGGCATGTACTTTTAAAATAATCTCAATGCTGTAGTATGGTGGCAGTGACGGGTTTTAATCGTCAAACTATTATAAATGGCAACTATATTTTTGGATGTATTAAACACAACTGAGTGACTGTTGTGAATAGAAACATGGCAAAACAAGAGTTATTTATTATTATATTCGAAATAAAAACAGCACAAACTAAATAATAACATATAAATACGATCAAATGACCTGTTTATCCGAATGTTTCACCGTACCGCATGTTTCAATTTACAATTCACGTGCATGCTTTTCATGTGTATCATGTGTGTGTGTTGAAGGCACATGGCGTATAAAGAAAATCTTCATTTTTAACAATGGTGTACTTCGAATTTTGGATAATGTGATAACATGGCTTATTTTATTCAGAAATGATGTCTCGTCTGCACTCGCTGGATAAATGGACTATTTTATGGACCAGTTTATTTCACATAAAAAAAAAAAAAATTGAGTAAACCTGTATCAAACTTTTCGAATATAAAGCGCACAGTTTCTGCCATATAAGTATTCTTTCTAATATTATGTTCACATCAAAAGTGTTGAATTACTGGCATTTATCACATAACGTCCCTTATTAGCAGTGTATGACACACGTGTAATACAACCTGGAACGATTTTGATTGGTTGAGTTAAACCTGTAACACTACGCAAGTTTATTAACTGAAACTATTTTATTTAATTTATTACAAATTCACCCAGATCTGAGTCATAAACTTATTATTTGTGACAGCTTATAAAAATAATGCACGTTATACAAAACATTGTTGTTGGTTTGTTAAAAAGTTGGCGTAAACTGCTATTTTGTAAAGAGGTAAAACACGAACTCTTTTATACGCAACGTCATGTGTGAGACGCGACGTTACGACGTCACATATTTTATGACGTTTTGGCGCTAAAGTGTGTCTGACGTCGTGGCGGTTCTATGTCCATCTAAATTAATTTTTACTAATTTGATTGCAATGTTATGTGATAAAAAGGATCTTAAACTCGTTCCCATTCCATATAAGATTTATGAAACGCGTTATGAATTATTTTTAATTTTAACTCGCCAAAAGGCTTGTTAAAATTAAAATAATTCATAACGCGTTTCATAAATCTTATATGAAATGGGAACGAGTTTAAGAAAAGGCTCGTTAAAATTAAAATAATTCATAACTCGTTTCATAAATCTTATATGGAATGGGAACGAGTTTAAGATTCTCTATGTACTATATGGTTGACATTGCTCGTGCCTAAAATGCGCACATCGTTGACATTCACTTGACTATATCTCATCGATTTTGGATTTTTTGGATCAAAGATGGCTGACCGATAGTCCTTAAAATATGAAGGGTGAACTGGACGAAATATGTATTTACATTGTGCGATGTGACCTGCAACTGAAAACGTTAGTTTATATTGTTATTTACCTGTTTTTGTTGGCTTGCTGTTATGGTCCAGTCCTTGCTCTTTCGAACAAACTACCTCCTTCTTCTTCTTCTTCTTCATGCTGATATGTATGTAGATCTAATCACAAACAAAATGAAGGAACATTTCAAGTCTCGGCCTCGTGCATGTGACATTTCCTGGTTCCCTGAAAAACCCATTATTCACACATAGGAAGGCCAGGGAACCAGGCAAAGCTCGTTCGTCGTATCAGGGATTGGGCTTATACATGTACATAGAGATTCCAGACCTTGAAAATCAAATGTTACACAAAACTTATTTAGTGTTCACGTAAGATGTCTTACCATCAAACGATAAAAAGCTGCATATGTTACACCTGGAATTATTACACTCCCAGGTGCTTGACACGTGCTAGGACAACATAATAGTGAGGCCCCCAGGAGGTTTGGGGAACTTGGGAAAATATCCATTTATTTTGGCAATAAAGGCACATTGTCTATTATTTTAAGAGAACGAAGGAACATTTGCATATTTTAGGGAACAATGGAACATAAGTTTACAGGAAATAAAATTCTAATATCTAGTTTTAATATAAAAAACATTGAAACGCTCTCCTGAAGATCTGAACAGCTAGATCTAAAAGATTCATGAACATGCATCAAGTAGTTTCAGAGGAGAAGTCGCCACAAATATTTCCTGTATAACTAATGTAAACAAACGTGGCCGCTAGCGGCCATGTTTGATACCGAATCGAAAAGATTTTTTTAAAAATCTATTTTTAGCTGTCGCGGCCGTCTTCAGTTTCAGGTCATCCTCATCTCTACTTAGGATTAACTAGACATCAATACTAATTAGGATTAACTATAGACATCAAGACTAATTAGGATTAACTAGTCATCAAGACTTAGGATTAACTAGACATCAAGACTAAGGATTAACTAGACATCAATACTTAGGATTAACTAGACATCAAGACTTAGGATTTACTAGACATCAGACTTAGGATTTACTAGACATCAAGAGCAACATTCATGTGCAGTTTCACGAATATCCATTCAGTACTTTCAGAGGAGTAGTCGCCACAGACAAAAAACATTGTTAAAGGAAA
Organism: Cyrtodaria siliqua; assembly: GCA_037043455.1. Classification (NCBI taxonomy): domain Eukaryota; kingdom Metazoa; phylum Mollusca; class Bivalvia; order Adapedonta; family Hiatellidae; genus Cyrtodaria; species Cyrtodaria siliqua. The sequence continues at coordinate 53,574 of JAWPHD010012450.1, read as the reverse complement.
TATAGCGACACAGCCAACCACTCTTTGTTATTTAGAGTACTGAAAAACTTGGTAAAGGGTGAAAGAATTATAAAAATCGGATGATAAACAAAGAAGATATGATCATTTGAAGGTTCTGTTGAAACGGACATGGAAGCCACCATTTTTAGAGCTATGACATCACAGTTCTAAATGACCATATATGGAATATTGATAAATATGAACATTTACTCATTTATAGGGGAAAAAATTATAGTAACTGTATGAAGAATATGTATAACCATGATAACTAATGGCAATAATGCTTTATATGACCAGTTAAGGAGTTTGCATTCATTTGCAGTGATTTGCTTTGCTTTAAATGATATTTTTCAATATTCCATATATGGTCATATGGAACTATGACGCCATAGTTTTCAAAATGGTGGCTCCCATATCCATTTTAGAACAATGTTCAATTGGTCATATCTTTTTTGTTTGTCCGATTTTGGTAATTCTTTCACCTTTTTGCAAGCTTTTCGGAACTCTCAATAAAATAACTTGTTTGGCTGTGTCGCTACATTCTCTTTAAGGAAGGACGGATTGACAGACGGATGCTCTGCTGGCCTTTGACCAGTAGAGCTAAAAACCCAACACTTCCACAAACAGTTAACAATTTCAAATAAATCGTAATGACAGTGTTGTCTGCGATGCAGCTAAAAGTAGTATACAAATGTAGGTCAAATGGTTTGTTGATTCATCAAAATGAAATCTGGAAAACAATTGGAAATAGTTTTGGGAGCAAGGGAACATTGGAAATACTTTTAGGGAACATGGGAACATTGGAAAATAAATGATGGGGAACAAAACAATATATTTTTGGAGAACAAGGGAACATTGGGTAATATTTTCAGGGAACAAGGGAACAATGGAACATGGATCCCCTCCCCCAACCCAACCTCTCTGAGAGGGCCTCAGTAGTCTGTACATTACTAAAACATACCAATACAACAACATGCCAATACAACAGACATACCAATACAACAACATGCCAATACAACAGACACACCAATACAACAACATGCCAATACAACAGACATACCAATACAACAACATGCCAATACAACAACATGCCAATACAACAATATGCCAATACAACAACATGCCGATACAACAACATGCCAATACAACAACATAACAATACAACAACATACAAATACAACAACATGCCAATACAACAACATGCCGATACAACAAGTCAACATGTCAATACAACAGACATACCAATACAACAACATGTCAATACAACAACATGCCAATATAACAACATGCCAATACAACAACATACCAATACAACAACATACCAATACAGCAACATGCCAATACAACAACATGCCAATACAACAACATGCCAAAACAACAACATAACAATACAACAACATGCCAAAACAACAACATGCCAATACAACAACATACCAATACAACAACATGCCAATACAACAACATGTCAATACAACAACATACCAATACAACAACATACCAATACAACAAGTCAACATGCCAATACAACAACATGCCAATACAACGACATGCCGATCAACTACTGTCCGTATTTGTGCCGATACATAACGTACCCACCATAAGATATCCCACAAAATAGTTAATTTTATATATATCACGCCACAAATAGTTGTAATTGCATGTTAACAATTTTGGTAATGTACAGACTATTATTATACCCCGACGAAGTCGGAGGGATATAGTTTTGACGTTGTAGGTACCGTCCGTTCGCCCATTCGTTCGTTACAATGTTAGTGTCCACTGCATAGCTCTCCCACATACATGCATGCATGGATTTTGAAATAAATTGGCGCATATATTCATCTCATCAATGACGTACAGAACCCAACATTCGGATCTGTATCATCAAGGTCAAGGTCATAAAGGTCATCAAAAATGTCATATATACTTATAATAAAGTCCATTTCGTGTTCGCATCATAACGTTTCCATGCATGGAGAGCTTTTGAAATAAATTGGCACAAATACCCATCTCATCAAGGTCAAGGTCATAAAGATCATATACTTTGTATAATTATGTGCTTTTAATAAGGTATTTTGTGTTTCCTCTCCATAACTCCCATGTTTGCAAGGATTTTATAATGAATTGACACACACAAATACTCAACCCACCAAAACATGCATAGCCCCCCGTGCCACACTCCCCCACATTTGTTTACTTTGTTTACTTTTTATTATTTTATTAATGGTATTATCCCCCAACGAAGAGGGATATAGTTCTGGCGTTGTCCGTCCGTTTGTCCGCCCGTTACAATGATCGTGCCCGCTGCATAACTCTCGCATGCATGGAGGATTTTTTGTAATATTTGTTTTTTGCTCTGGGTCCTTGCTGCGCGTCAAGCACCTGTGATCACACTGCCTGTGAAATACCCGTAGTTATTTATTTCTTTCGATCTGAATGTGAATATCATAGGAAATTTCATTGTGGATTGAACTGAATTGGGGTTTAAGGCGCACCAACACATGAAACGTTATAAGGCGCCTAACATGAATGAATATGCCAAGCTCAGAACCTTCTCACCTGCAGAACTGCAGAGTTGCTGCACATTCTATTGCAGACACTCCATTTACGCTGGAGCCACGTTTATTGTTTTTCTGCTACTGTTCTAGTGATTTGAGCGAGATGGCACCTGAAGTATCTTTAGTGGGGGTGGTGGGGGATATATGAAATTTAAGTCTCCGGAATAATTCCTGTGGCTGGTAAATGGTTGTAAATAGCAACAAGTCCTCATCACACCTCCACGTGGTACCAGCTGGAAACTTTTAAAGAATTTATCAGATGTAAATTTTAATGAATTTATCAGATGCAAAAACATCCACATGCTAACATTCAATTCAATTCAATGCTTTATTTCCTCAGTGAATGAGATTACATATACATAATACATACAAGATTAATACAGATTACATTTATACAATAGCAATGAAAGGAACGAGAATAAAAGGGTTACACATAAGAGGAAGAATCACATTATGCAATAGTATGTGATTTATAGAAATATGCTGTCAGGTACATCTATATCTAACCTGATATGATGCAATAGTATGTGATTTATAGAAATATGCTGTCAGGTACATCTATATCTAACCTGATATGATGCAATAGTATGTGATTTATAGAAATATGCTGTCAGGTACATCTATATCTAACCTGATATGATGCAATAGTATGTGATTTATAGAAATATGCTGTCAGGTACATCTATATCTAACCTGATATGATGCAATAGTATGTGATTTATAGAAATATGCTGTCAGGTACATCTATATCTAACCTGATATGATGCAATAGTATGTGATTTATAGAAATATGCTGTCAGGTACATCTATATCTAACCTGATATGATGCAATAGTATGTGATTTATAGAAATATGCTGTCAGGTACATCTATATCTAACCTGATATGATGCAATAGTATGTGATTTATAGAAATATGCTGTCAGGTACATCTATATCTAACCTGATATGATGCAATAGTATGTGATTTATAGAAATATGCTGTCAGGTACATCTATATCTAACCTGATATGATACGATATATGAAGATAATGATTACTCGGGGGGAAATGTGAACAATCTAAACCGTCAATTGGTAGATTCATTGAAAAGCGTGTACTCTAAAAACACTTGATGGAAGTTCTGGTTTGGTAAAATTGTTAATGTCCGGTTTGAAAAGCATTTATAGCCTTTTTAATAAATTTAAAGGATCCAATGAGGGATTGTCTATTACCTTCAGTCAGCTCTTTTGGCATCTCGCGCCCTAAGAGAATTAGAATAAGATTAAAATATGTTGTCGTTCCGTTGTGGGAAAAAAGTAATTGTCATGATTGTGTAAAAATAATGCGCAGTAGTTCAAACTTGTTTTTTTCATGTTCGAGATACATGTTCATAAGAAAATTGTTAATATTAATGTTTAATATTGGGAAATTATTAACTATTTAATGTTAAATTAATATATTTCAGTAAGTTTGTATGTATTTTGTGCTGGTTATCGGTGTTTTGCGCTGTTTTGTAGTGTTTTGCGCTGTTTTGCATTATTTTGCGGTGATTCGATAGAACCGCCAAAACTCACAGAATTTCAGGTCGAAAATCTGTGCGATTTGGACATTTACTGGAAAAAAAAGTGAAATGAAAACAAGTTTAAAACCTCTTAAATGACACTTTTCTATTTTATTTTATTAAATGCTTGAATGTTTTGAAAGTGTTTGATAAAACCTCACTTACACCAAGGACTGTAGACGTAATATAAACGGGTCCTGGTTATACTTTAGGTGGGGGGGGGGGGGGGGGGGGGGCGGGGGGGGGGGGTTATACTTTAGGTGGGGGGGGGGGGTTCACGTGATCACGTAAAATAAAAACAAGGATCACGTCTTCTCTAGTACAATGTGTGGGTTGCAACAACAACAACATATAAACAAAAAAACAAAAAACACACACACAATCACACACAAACTTGAGCCGACAGATGTATTCTGAGGCTTTCAAATTGACCCCATTAACAAAAATACAAACAATAAACTCAAACGGAGTGTATAGCTTCTGCCATTCTGCAACGTAGGCAGGTCATTTTAGCCTTAAATTTAGCCTAAGGTAAAAGCAATTGGCACAGAAGTTATTTTTACTGATCCTGGTTCGAAACAATATACAAAAAAATATATCCAAAGTCCTCATCTCAAATCACGTGCTAAATATGATTTTTTGGGGTAAAAAGTCAAATAAAGGAAGAAAATCACTATTTTCTGGAATAAATTCATATCAGTAAAATATATGTTTATTATTTAAACATAATATTAAGTTTAAATGGAAAACAAGTATAATTATATATCAAAACCTTTTTTTGGGTCCAAAAAGTTGTTGTTTGTTTTTAAAAATATTGGTTTAATGGTTTTAGGATAAGATTAATAAAAAATAGCATAAATTCAAATAAATTGTCACTGACATTATTTTAACTTATTATGGTTCCCAAAGATATAGAAAACAATATGTCCAAAATCCTCCTCTGAAATCACATTCTAAATATAATATTTTTTGGGTAGAAAATTGTAAAAATGAAGAAAAATCGCTGATTTTGGGAATACACCAAGTATAAAATCAAAATATTTTTTTTCTTGTAATCAGTTTCCGTACTAACTAAATACTACTTGTTCAAGTCGTTTCTGCATATATATATAATTATGTTAAGATTGGTAAGTCAAGCAACACTTCATGTGTAATCAGTAGACTTCAAAATATAATCTTAGTTGTCATAGACAGGTTAGGTATGCTGATTTATATTGTCTTCTTATCAGTTTGTATTTTACGTATTTTACATGTGGCCAACGGAACTCACTTTAATCACTGTCTATTTCGGGTCGTGCCAAATTCTCACAACTTACTCCTCTACACGAACTACATGCTGTACTGCAATCTAATCCCATTTTCTTACAACTACAGCTGGTAATTTTGCATCCTGCTTTGCAAGAGCATCTTATCACCTTCAGAAGGAATTCTGGGGCAGGTGATTTGTCCATTTTAAGCGGCTTCTTGGAGTTATCTTGTATTTCCCAGCCCCATTCAACCGGTATTAACCCATCTTCATTACATTTACAGTCCTGTAATTGACAAAATACCCGTAGACTGTGATACTTTGCAGCCCCTGATGAAAGGGGTAACATTTTGGGGTCTACAAAACTTGTGCTTTTGGCAACCTTTTCGGCGAGTTTATGAACACGTAGTTTGTCCAGTCCTTCTCGCGAATTACTCTTATATAGACACAGTAATGCAGTCTCTCAAGATGCAATAATGTCCTCTTTAGATACTTCTTTTTTTTTGTTGGAACATATCTGCAGCCAGATGAAATTCCGAGTTGTTTTCATACGTTTTCAGAACAGTACCCTTACCAAGTGCATATATCCTTGATGTTGTGTCGCAGCCAAGAATTGCATGAAGAAACAGTATATTAGAGCATAATTCTTCACCCTATCTACGTTTTGTGTCTTGAATGTTCCATACTGTGCTTTTGTTGGGTGTTTGTCTCGGTAAAAAATACATATTATATGAATCAAGTTCTGTATAGTAACACTGCAGTATCAACAGATCTGTATCATCTCCAACTAATGACGTCTGCGCTGTTAAGGAGTAGGTCACAGCTGTCTTTACCATAAGAAGATCCGCATCGCCTGAAGAGTGTACAGTTTCAATACCCGCTTTTTGCAACTTATCACTTAAAAGATTAATAAATCTTTGTTTGTTTTTCTTGTTTGTGAGGAACTTACTTTTCTTTCCTCTCATGATCACTGTCTCAGTGAATTTTACTTCCGTCCCAACGCAACCGCCTGTTCGCCTCAGATGTGTTGTGTCTTTAGTATTTGGAACATTGTCATATCCATCAAATACCACAGTCGCTTTTCCATACTTCTTTGTAACATGCTCCACATACACATCACATATTTGACCATAGCTGTGAGATTTTGGCCAAGGAATCCGTTGCAAAAGGCAACCGCCATCAAGTATATATTTCATTTCACCAGTGGGTCTTTCACTCTGTGGTTTTACTTGATCTCGTATAGCTTCTGCCAATGCTGGCTTATCAGCCTCTCTCAGCAAGTGCGGGGTTTCAAATATTGCTGGAGGGTAAGTGCATAACTCACAAGAGAATAGCGAATTCAGTTCGTCTTCTGGGAGTGATCTCCTTGCCGCAGAAACAAGCCGTTGAAACAATAGTTGCGAGTCTACCTTGACAACGTCATCGCCTATTTTCAAACCAGCCGTATCCGACATTGTTTTTACTTGATCTTTTTACTTGATCTTTTCGCTTGAAAGCAAAAACCATGACAGTGCCTTCAGACATTTTGTCTAGAATCTTGATCCCAACAACTTTCGAATCATCTACATTGACAGAATCATCAGAAACAACTCCACTTGATATACGTTTTAGCTCAGGCTCCTTACTAAAGGGGTTTCTTTCATTGAGATATTCTATTAGAATGTTCGTGTCTTTCTTGCCTCTCTGTTGCCGTGCGTTTGACGTATATTTATGCTGGTCACTGGTGATGAATTTTGTTCCTGATACTTGTTGCATAGCTTCGTTGATTTCTGAGCAAGCGGGGCGAGAAAGTACCCACATCGTCCTCTGTGTTCATCTCCTCTAGATGAAATGGGTTGATCACAAAAACGACAGATGTATTAGGACATCATAGTCCATTTCTGTCAACTGTATTTGAATAAAAATGTGACTATAATATTTTGTATTGTATAGATCTGGATATTGTTGTAAAATATTTACTTTATAACAACATTTGTATCTAAAATGGTCCTTGGTGCAAAGATCTATATTTAGTATGTTGCAACCTCATCGCCCTGCCCCCACCCCCTCCATCACTACCGTTATATGCACGTTTATGTGGTCAGTAAGTTTTATGGGGACTCGGATCACTCCTCACCTCTATTAATCTTCTTTCTGACCCCATCTAGCGGGTAAGTATAAACCAAATAGTATTTCCCCAAATCTGGCGCAAATATAAATCGAAATGAATGTTCACAAGGGTGGATGCAGGATTTAATACGGTGGCGAAACTGAAATAAATTGACAACAAAATCCACTACCAAAACACGCTTTTCGCATGTATGTTCATATCTTCTCAGTTGTTGCTGTTATGGTGTTAAAGGGTGGGTTTAGGCGAGGGGCGGCGCAACTTAAAAACCTGTTAAAACTTAAAAACCTGTTAACAAAAAAAAAGAAACAATAGGAAAAAGCATGTATTAATTTTCAGATTTTATTGTGGTTGGGGATGGAGGTGAGGGTGGCCGGGTGCGCCCTCGCCTGAATCCGTCCCTGATTTATAACTAGTATAAACAGAAAGGAGTGGACATATATCGTAGGATGTATAATGGTTTATATACTAAAGTTGCACTGGTCAATACGTGTTGCTTCACATTTATAACAATCTTAATTAAGAAGCACACAGATCTGTTACTACCTTTAAAATTATGTTTTATTTCAAAATCAAACATATACATACTTGTCATCTATGTAACTGTATAACAAGCTGTGTATCAGTTCACTGAATTGGTGTTTACCTCAGTACCAAAACATGTGTTGTCAAAAAGAGCGGCAAACTATCAAATCAAACACATTTTAATTAAGGGAGATTATCTGAAATATTTTACATACAAATCTACTGTTATGACCAATCTAAAACATTTTGTGAGATCAAACAAGTAGATCTATTATAAAAAGTTGGATATCTTACTGAATTTAACATTAATACGTAAATATCATTATAAAATTATGTTCCCACAAATTGTTGATTCTTTTCCTATTTTTCTTAAACTTTCAACCTCAAAATAAGTACACTTTCAACTTGAGTTGTGAATTGTATTTTAGACATCTGATAGAGAACAACATAAGTAGTAAAATACAAAAACAAAAATATGATATTTACACACAGATTTAAGTATTTTATCTCCAGAAATCAGTGATTTTATCACTTTTTTCACCATTTTATCCCAAAATTAAGAGTCTGTCTATTTATTTGTTCAAATTGATTATACATTATGATTGTCTTCTCTATTACAAGCATTATTTACTATATGACTGTATTTTTTATTGTTTAATTATATATTTTTTAAATTATTCCCAAAAAAGGTGATTTTTTCATTATTTTACATATTTTTGCCCCAAAATAACATATTTAGCACGTGATATGAGATGAGAACTTTGAATATATTTTTTTCCATAATTTTTGGAACCAGAATCAGTTAAAACCATTTCTGTGCCAATTTCTTTTACCTAAAAGTGTATTTTTACTGCTCTAACGGTATGAAGTCCATAAACAAGCAGATACGATTCTCGCGCGCTATTAGATCTGCGCGCACCTAACGGTATTATGTTGTACTACCGAGACCATCATACAAATAGTAATAGATTTGGAATTCAGTCAAGGGAGACCACTTTTGTCAGCTGTATTAGACTAGTTCCAGGCCGACCATGTAGTGAGCTATGTCAGTGAAACTGTCGGCATACTGCCTATGCTGTATCAATCGTGAACGCTCGGTCAATCCCGTCATTCCTCGGGATCCCGTGCTGCGAAGCAGCGTACGAGATGTTGCGAATGATACTGTATCTGATACACGACTCTGCTGATTGTAGTGTGTCCGGGGATTCCCCGTGCCAGATGTTCGCGCAAGTACGAAAGTTCAGCTCTCGGGGGAGGCTCGGGGGAGGAGGATGGACACTAAAAAGACTGAAAAGGACTAAAAATTCACGTTTCACATCACCATATCACGCGATCACGTTTTACCAAGACCAAAATCACGGATCACGCTGATATAATTTTCACGCAATCACGCAAAAATATTGTTTGTTTCACGTGTCACGTTTTTAAAAACACCCCGATCACGTCTTCACGCAAAACCCCTTTGAGACCCACTTTATGCTTAAAGAATCTCACAGAGTTTGGACAAATCTCCCTTGAAAAATGCTTAAATTTTCCAGATTGATGATGGTCATCTATGTGAAAATGTGTGGTCGTAGCTACCTTACACCGGAACGCTCCATGTCGTTTCTAGCTGTTCAGACCTTTTCCCCGCGTGGGTCCTCTCTCTGGCTGAGGCATGTCTGGTGGGACACTTCGTCCTTCATCTCGTCTCCGTCTGAGGTTGTTGTAATATACACAATATAAATAAAACAGTACGATGTGTAAATGGCATATTAAACCCCATCTTATTTCATTTCTAGTATGTTTTAAAGGGACACACGGCAATCTTGAATTGTTTGAAATGGTTGTCTTGATTTATATCTCCATTATCATGTTTACTTTTTCCCTGGTTACATTTATATAAATAAAATTTTAAGTATTCACAATTTCGTCTTATTATATTATAAGTTTTAATATATTATTAATGCAATAATATCAAAAATGAATAATATGCAAAACACTATCTTTATAATTAATATTAATGATTGAACAAATGCAAGTTATGCGGAAACTAGCGGGACACCGTGAGTTTTTAAAAGATAAAGGTTGCCGTGTGTCCCTTTTAATGCTAAAAGTGATACGGGACCTTCACTATGGAAATTAAACTAATCTGATCCTACCTCCAAGACCACTACCAGTGATTGAACTATTAGTATATGACGACTTGATCGCGTTTCCTTAAAGAGGGCACAGCTTCCTTTTCATGGGAGTCTTGGGTCCGGCGTAACATTTACAAATAATACACATTTTCTATACTTCAGGACCTAAACATAATGAATGAGCCTTAAAAATGTTACTTTATTTACAAGAAAAAATAAGTTTACACAGTAATAACTTTTTGCTATCATACGTTCGATTTCATTCAAGCTACATTTGGTACACTACGGTGCTAACACCATACTTTGATTGACATGGCATTTTTAAAATGAATGATTCTTCTCTAAAAAGCCTTATGTAATCCTCCAACATCTCTTCTGAACATCAAAGGTGGCGTTGTCCTTCGGCAGTCCTTCCGGTAACCTTTTGCATCGTTAAGACAATAGTGCCTTCATTTTTATCCGATATTTATTAAAATTGGCCAAATTGTTAATATCAATGAAAGCTCGGACAATACGAAAACCAGCTATGCTATACTTTGCCTTGTTAAGATGATACGGCCTCTCTCATTTTTAACTGATCTTTACCAAACTTGGCCAGCTTATTGATATAATTTAAAGCTCTGATTTTACCAGACTTGTTGTGCAGAGTGTTTATTTCAATAAAATCTTGGAAAAGTTTAAAAACCAACCATATCTAACACCTCATCCTGACCCCCACCCCCCACCCCCACCCCCACTTCATTCACCCTCCCCTCCCATGCCCGTTATAAAGAGTCAATATGTTAGCAAGTACAGCGTCGCATGCCGTCTTGGGCCTTTTGTTTAATCTCGCGCAAACCCGTTAGTTCTTCAGTTTTCATAGCTTGCATATGTGCTTGTCAATATTAACAAGTTTGCGAATAGTTCAACGCAACTTAATTTGATTTGTTCAAAACACGGCGAATACACATAAGAAGTTAATTTTATCTCCGACTTACATAGAGGAGACACATGAGAGGACATTGACACGAACATTGTATAGTTAAGTGAACAACCGCAAGGACTGTGGCACCCTGAAAAATGTGAACAACCGGTCGGGATGACATTGCGTTTTAAAGGGGCAGACGACAATCTTGTTTTCTTAATATCTCGCGGGGCAATATGACCACTTCTGGCGATAGCCATCAACCCAGGAATCCAAATTTCGGTAGCGTTATCCCACTCCACTAGCCGGTAGCTAATACGTTCTAGGCTCTCTTGCCTATCTTCTGACTTCTGGTGGTGAAGTCGCCCATATAGCGAATGCTGTGGTTACCGTGTCCTAGGTTACCGTATCCTATGACTGCGGTTCCACATTTATCCCACTGGGCGCATCGACTTGTCAAGTGAGAAAGTGTCGATTCTTACGAATGGCGGGATGTATGCACACAAAAAATAAATTTAAAAAAATCGACAGTCATAATTATATGGTCTTACATGCACTAAAAATGACGTAAAATACCATCCAAACAATGGCTCATTTTGTTATCTAATCTAAATGAAGTCATTCAGTTATTTGAGGTTAACGACTTAGAAAGCGATACAGTAAACTTAGGTCAAGGAACATAGGTCATAACGTGGCATCTCTGTTGTTATATAAAAATAGATATGAGTTAAGGCCAACATGAACAAAAAGTGTTTACGTTTTCCCGGCCCTTGTTTTCGAAAATAGGTAGGGGAAATATGTATTGCTTCATATATTTTTCTATATACATGTATTCTATTTGCCCCACCATTTCCTTGATACATATACAGTACATATATATTCCTTGATAAATATACATATATTTTGTATTAAAAAATCAAAATTACTAACCCTGGCTGTGTTAAAAATAAAGCTAAATAAAAAAAACAATAAAGTAGTAAACCACGTCCACCATGTCTGAAAACGTACATGTATTTTTCTTCAGGTAAAAACGTTTTTGAAATTGAAAATATTTAAGTAGGCATGTTTTTGTTAGGCAGGTACGTGGAAAGCAAACAAACACTATTTTAATGTTGGCCTTATTAAGCAAGTATATATATAAATGAAGAAACCTACTTATTGTATGGATACTTTCCAGTTCATCCCATTAGTAAATCAAACAAAATCACTCCTATTTCATTTAGTTTATTTTACAGTGAAAATATCTTCTTTTTTTGTTTTGTTTTAATTAAATGAATTAATATTTTAAAAACAGTTATAGCGAATACATCTGTCAGTGATTTATATTTGGCATCATTTCCTTCATATGATAAACCACGGAGTGGCGAGTTGAAACGAGCATTCGTTTCGGAGCTTGGAGTGGCGTCTTGGAGTCAGTTGTGTAGCGAATTTTGGAATCTCATTTTGCAAGGAATATCAGAGGTAATACGAAAGAGTGATTGGTGTCAATACTAATACAAATGCAACGTATCAGTATGTGTTTTAGTTTCATATCAAATGTGCACATGCATTGAAATGCGGAACCGCATGTTGCCTTCGGTTTAAATATTGTTCATGAAATGGTTGGTCTGGAAAACTCGAAGAGTCATCAGTCGTATACATTGTTCAATAGGAGTACACTTAGATCACAAAACAAGAATTTATTAAAGCCTTAAAGCAACATATGAATTAATATTAACGAGTATACAACACAAAACTAGCCGAGTCGTCTAGTTTTCCAGACCAATCTGTTTCATTAACAATAAATCGATCGGATGGTTCGTGGGCCCTAATTTAGTGTATATTAAGTGTCGAATGGTACGTGGGGCCTAGTTTAGTGTATATTAAGTGAAATACATTGTAGTTGTTGTATTCGTGTTTGACTTGACCTGGGATGATAATTGAAAAAGCTCCGACTTGACACTGATGATTGTATCAGATCGTGCTCCATACCTTTTAAAGGGACACACGGCAATCTTTATTGTTTTATAGTTGACAGTGGCGTAGCTGCACTAAGGCCCGGGCCGGCAGATTATTCTGGGAAAATGCACCAGAATGCGCCAGAAACACTCTATTTATCAAAATATTTCTGGAAGAGGATGCAAGACCCCCTACAGAGCTCAGAAATTAAGCGGAACTGCAGCTTCAAAAAGGGCAGCTATGTTCCTGGTTGATGAGTTTTTCTGCATAATTTGCATATTTGCAAATCATTATTAATAGACCTACCAAAACTCACAACCGGTTTACGACCCCATCCTATGAAAACCATCCTCTACTGTAATGAGCTTCAGTTTCACCATACACATACAGTACACGTATTTTATATCAATGGTTTCACATACAATAAATCAGAGATCTAAAAAGGGGTTTATTACTTCGCTGTTTATACTGAGCAATGCAATTTCATAATTTTGATAAAGCATCATCAAAATAAACTGACCAATCAGTGACCTGGGCCGAACAGGAATGGAGCCGATACGTGTAAGTTTTCTGTGGGTCTGGCTAAAACGCAGACGTTTTCTGCAGACAAGTTAAATGTATAGGGAAAACGCAGACACTATGGTAATATAGTGATATTGGAAAACGCAGATGGGCAATAGGTTAGATAAGTTATATACAGTAACAAATGTTAGTCTTGAATTTTTTTAATTTATAAATTGTATATGTTGTCTGATGGATGATGTTTCATTTATACCTTTTAAAGCCTGATAATAAATCGCCAACCTGTGTAAAGAGAAGCAATCAACAACAAAGTAATTTTTATAAATTTAATTGATATTTTATCAAGATCATAACAGGAAAATTTCATTATCACTTGCACACGCAAGTATATAACCAATATATTTGATAAATAACATCACAGATAATGAATAAAATATACACATATCAGAACATTTCATTATACAATATGAAAAATGTTCAGTGAGTCTAATATCATGTGAGTTCATTAAATTACTGATGAGTAAAGCCTTACAGTGAACAGTCTAACATAGGCCACATGTAAAATCGTTGTCTGCTGTTGCTATATCAGCTGGCGCATTTGATACAGAAAATATGAAACCATTCTTCACATTTCCTGCATTGAAACATATTGTCCAGACATTTTGGTAAGTTACAAAAACAGAAATGTTCAATATTAATGTCTGTACTGTGCCTCTGTCTTCTCATACTTATGGTTTTGTTTGTTAACGGAAACTCAGAATTTTTTTTTTCTCGAAACAATTTAAAAGATGTGATCTTAACTTTGTCGAGTCAACAATCAAATCAACGCAGAGTTTTTTTCTTAAGCAATATGATGTCGCGAAGGCAATAGCAAACAGTCCACAGTCTACTGAGTTATTTTGTTTCATTACGGATGGTACTTGAATTATTGAATCTAGGACAAATGCCCCCCCCCCCCCCCCCGGACATCTGCCCCCCTGCTCATTTTTGTATAGGTGGACGAATGCCCCCTCACGTTTTTGCAAAGGTGGACAAATGCCCCCCTGAACTTTTTACAAGGTGGACATTAGCCCCCCTGATATTTTTGCAAGGGTGGACAAATGCCCCCCCCCCCCCCACCCCCCCGGACAAATGCCCCCCTACTCATTTTTGCAGAAAAACAAGCAGTATTTTCAACATTTTATTAAACATGTCCAGATAAGGAAAACAGCAAAACAATATATATATGCAGCACAATATAACATGTAATATGTATTTACAGTTACCTTAAAACTAATTAAATCCATACAAAAGAATAATCACATAATTCACAGGTAATTCCCAGTTTGTAAGTATTCAGAGCTATAAAAAAAACAAAAGTGTGATCAACAAAAACAGATTAATTACATGCACACAATTATAGGAAGTATATGTTTGCAATCAAGTTTTAAAAGTGTGACCTTTAATTTGATAATTAGAGATAATTGATTGAGTCATACATCAATCAACCAAATAAAAAACTCATTATCAAATAAATATTTACATTTTCTGTTGATGTTCTTAAATGTTATAGCACATAATATATTTTTATATAAAAACATCATGTAATAATTAGCACATTTGATCTAATATAATCATTTTCATTTATAATACAAAGTTGATTTTCACTGAGATACTGTCATACTAGCACACTTGAACAGTTTTAGTTGAGTCTGATACACTGTCCCATGGTGTACAGGAAATCTGCGAGTGACTTCTGTTCACTGACAAACTGCTGGCACAGGGTCTTCAGGCGTTTCTGATGAACCACGGTGTTCTTCCTCCTCTGCTTTGGTGCTGGTTGTCCCTGCGTCCTTCTTCAAACACTCTATCACAGTCCACAGTGACGGGTTGTTATGTCCAACTAGATGTTTGAACCCGTTGTTCCACGACTCACAAATGTTGGTGGTGCGGTGCTGGTCTGTCATCGTCACTTCGTGGACATTCCATGTTTGAGGTGCAAATCTTGGAGCCGTTCGTCGGAATCGCATGGTGCCTTCTTCACTCATCACTGCACGATACTGTCCAGACACATAGGTACCGTCGAAGTACTCGATTAAAACAACAAATGTGTAAAAACAACAAATTAATTGACAATTAACAGTCAGTATAATTGACAATTAACAGTTTAGACAATTAACAGCTAATTAAAGAATTCCAATAAGACAACATCATGCTCAATTGGTCAATTAACAGTCAGTATAATAACTGTTTACATTTAGACAATTAACAGCTACTTAAAGAATTCCAATAAGACAACATCATGCTCAATTGGTTATTAAAATTCCTCTTAAATTTACTTAAAGAATTATGAAAATAACATTTTGCAAAAGACAGAGCTTGTTTTATTAAGAGTTGTCCCTATACAAAAATGAGTAGGGGGGTATTTGTCCGGGGGGGCATTTGTCCACCCTTGCAAAAATATCAGGGGGGCTAATGTCCACCTTGTAAAAAGTTCAGGGGGGCATTTGTCCACCCTTGCAAAAACGTGAGGGGGCATTCGTCCACCTATACAAAAATGAGCAGGGGTGCAGATGTCCGGGGGGGGGGGGGGGGGGGCGGGGGGGGGGCATTTGTCCGTATACCGAATTATTATGGACTTTTTGTCTTTGCCATATATTAATGACAACTGGATTTTGAGACCATTTGGAATAATACGCTGAAATTAAAAACAAATATAACATAGTATTGTTTTCAATCCAATTTTAAGATACAATAATAATGCATTTATTTTGTTCTTTTTCAAGTTAAAAAAACCAGTAGCATTTAATGGTGTATCGCTAACATATAAGTTTGTGCTAATTGGATTAACACAATTATCAAACTACTGAAGTAGGTGCTGTTTATAATGTTGTATATTGTGTCAATCATCAAACTAAATGCCACTGATTGACATGGTTGAGCTGTTTATCTTTTCACACTAGGTAAGTGTGCCTGATGCATGTGTCTGGTTATCTCAATCTGTCATAAAAAGGATTATGTATCACCATTGTGTACATGGTCTCAAAACTTACAGACCCCGAGTTGGGACATTGACACCCCAGCCCCTCCCTCCCCACATAAAGATATTTCTGCTTCCTTTTTATCACCACCCACGGTTAAGCCTATAATATTAAGTGAGGGGGCCGTACTTGAAATACCCACCACCCCACCAATCTCCAAAGAAAACGTTGACCCTAAGTCGCCGGTTAAATCCCGACTTACATATGCTGACATAGTTGTCAAAACTATTGATATTAAGAGCCACATTCCCACTAGTAAACTTACCACTCCCCCCATAACAACATTAACAATTGGCTCTATTAAAAATAACCAGGCCCCTGTGTTAAACGGGAATACGTCTACTGTGGATCAACGCCCCTCCCATAAACTAGACATTACTAAGTCTTCATATCAAGACAATAAATTCTATAGGAAACAAGGGGGGCAGATCCACAGATTAAATAAGCAAGTGCTCCCACCCTCTATTTTAATCCCACAGACCCCAGTGATACCCTTTAGTACTTCCCCTATTTTAATTATAGAGGAAACAATAACCGAACAATCTATCTCCCTTAATAGCCAATCGCGGAATCAAATCGAAATCCCACCAAGGGCTCAAAAACAAAAGTTGATTACTCCATCTAACACCCCGGAGCGAAAAATTAAACAATCTACACGTGTGTGTGTGTGTGTGTGTATTTCTAAGGATTATAGTCCCTCCACCTACGACAGGCGTCCTACCCGACGATTATAGGCACAATGTCTGGACTTTTATCTGTGTGTTGTTGTGTGATGTGATGATATGTCTACTTGAAACAGCGAACTCAGTGGCTTCTGATTATTCATTGGGCACTTTAAAAACTATTAGCGACTGCAGCATGTTCAATGTAACCCAAAATACATCACTTTTAACTATAGATAACTCCTTCAGCTTCTCATCAACAACGGCAAAAACCTTAGAACAGATTTCAATACTAGATCTGGTGGGGATCGATGAAACTCCGACTATTAGTACCCGGATTAAAAACACACCTATATTTTCTGATAACTCATCTCAAACCACCCCAGTAAAAGTCCAAGTACTAAACAATTATATTCCTATAATTACCAACATTGAAATACTTACAAAATTAACGATTAGATTGACGAAAAATCTAGACTTACTGGCCCGTTGTTAATCAATCACATACATAGGGAGATCCTTAAGGGCATAGTAGGTCCTAGGTGTATTGACCAACCTCCCTCCCACACCCATAATACACTGGACACCCAACCCCCTCCTGGCCCCATACTTTCTCCAGAAAATCTGCTATTGAATAAGCATAAGCCACACAATTTTACTAGCAAAAATAATAGCAAGATAAACATAAAGAAAACACCGAGGAGAACTCAAGGAACCCTTAAAGGAACTAAAACTCCACGTAAACCAACTTCTTCCTCGGTGGCAACTAAACGACAAAATTGAAATCTTAAAAAGTGTATAAATAATTTCTTTTCGAAGTGAATAAATCTGTGAATATTATATCTTTTAATGCCGGAGGCTTAACTCATATAAATCACTCTGAGATCAAAGTATTCCTGGACCTTAATCCTGAAGTTGATATTCTTTGTATTCAGGAAACCAAGTTTAATAAAAAAGACATTCAAATCTATTCCCGGTTTTAAGCATGAATTTAAATGTTATGATAATAATAGAGCAAGTGATACCAATACGTGTGGAGGGTTGGCCGTCTACTTCAAAAAATATATTAATTATGAAAAGATTGAAATTTTAGATCCGAAAGATACAGATGGTTTTACAGCCATTGAAGTACAATTATTTAAAATCTACTTTCAAGATTTTACTTTTATTTTGTAAAATTTATACGCACGTAATTGTGACTACCAATCTCTTAAAACAATATACGATGTTATTCTACCTTTAAAGGTAAAGAATATTCTTCTTTCAGGCGATTTTAACGCCCATCACTTTGCATGGGGCTCGGAAAAAATTACAAAACAAGGAAAAGCAATAGTCAAATGGTTGGACGAGTTCGATCTAGTCCTCCTGAATGACGGCTCCCCCACACGTCTTGATACACACAATGGTAACCTTACTTGCATTGATCTCTCAGTTACTTCTAGATCTTTAGCACAAAAAACACACTGGACAGTATTACCGGATAACTGGGGTTCTGACCATTTTACTATACATATGTCAATACAACTAAGTTCTTCTAAAATTAATCAAGAAAGTTACAATCAAAACAAGTTCAATTTCAATAAGGCAGACTGGGATCTTTTTAATATATTATGTAAAGATATTAATCTAGATAATATACAATCTGATAATATCAACAATTTTAATAACAAGTTAACCGATAGTCTTCTTAATATTATGCATGAAAGTATTCCAACATATAATAACAACCCCAAAAAGAAAAATGTCCCATGGTGGAATTCAGAATGCAAAGCAGCAGTTAAAAATAGAAAATATCTTCTGAATAAACTTAAAAAAGACGCCTCTGAAATAAATCTATTAAATTATAAAAAGGCGGAACAGGAAGCTAAAACAGTTATAACCCAAGCCAAGAAAAATAACTGGAAACATTCATTAATACTTGTTCCTTAAACAAAACAATTCAAAAACATTTTGGGATAAAATTAATACAATACGTGGCAACTCTTTTTCCAGCATTCCCCTTCTTAAAACAAA
Organism: Cyrtodaria siliqua; assembly: GCA_037043455.1. NCBI lineage: Eukaryota > Metazoa > Mollusca > Bivalvia > Adapedonta > Hiatellidae > Cyrtodaria > Cyrtodaria siliqua. Next base: position 34,419 of record JAWPHD010012450.1, on the reverse strand, counting down.
ATTCAGTAATGCCACAACTAACAAAGACAAAGCTAATTTACTAGCTAAACACTTTGCCAAAGTTTCAAGCAAAGAAAATCTTTCAGAGGCAACGATCAATTATCAGACGGTCTTTGAAACCGAATTTAAAAATAAAATAAATAATAATAATATTGAAGATGACGATTCCACCTTAAATATACCATTTACTCTAATGGAATTAAACGATGCAATTGCTAGCAGGAAAAAATCAGCCGTGGGACCCGATAAACTCTCATATCAACTATTCAAACATATGCTGGATTCTACTTTAAATATTTGGCTTACTCTATATAATAAAATATGGTCTTCTAATAACTATCCTGAATCCTGGAGACTGGCCTGTGTCATTCCAATACATAAACCTAATAAAAAACCCAACGACCCACAATCTTTTCGACCCATCAGTTTAACTTCACATCCAAGTAAACTAATGGAATTTATGGTTAAAAACCGACTTGAACACTTTTTAGAATCTAAGGGTTTAATAAATAAATTTCAGTCAGGATTTAGAAAAGGGCGTAGCACTCAAGATCAGCTAGCTCGATTACAACACGACATCTTATTTGCTAAAAACAACAGCCTATCTGTTCTAGCCATCTTTCTTGATCTCCAGGCGACTTTCGATCTAGCCTGGCATACTGGAATATTATCCAAATTATTTGACCTCGGAATTCGAGGAAACTGTTTTTATTTTGTCAAGGCCTTTCTCCAGGATAGAAAAATTCAAGTAAAGGTTGATGAAGATCTGTCTGAAGAAGAACTATTAGAACGTGGTACTCCACAAGGATCTATTATTTCTCCGCTCCTTTTTAACATTCTAATTAACGACCTTCAAGATTCCGGTTTGGTCGTTAGTCATTTTGCAGATAATAGTGGCGCATGGATTTCTGGGAAACGTATAGATAAATTACAAGCTAAAGCACAAAAGGGACTAAACTTAATTTGGGATTGGGCTGAAAAATGGGGATTTAAAATCTCCACTAGTAAAACTACAGGGATTATATTTGGAAATACCGCCCACACTTCTACAGATCTTTTTCTGGGTAATACTAAAATTATATTTAGCAACACAGTCACTTTTTTAGGCCTTATCTGGGATAGAAGGTTACATTTTACAGCCCATATATGTGACCTTTTAAACAAATGCGAAAAGGATTTAAATTTATTAAGAATGTTAAAAGGTACTGATTTCGGATCCGATAAAAAATCATTAACACTTTTATATAAAACGTTAATAAGATCCAAAATTGATTACGGATCCCATGTATATTCATGTGCCTCAAAATCACTACTTCATCGACTCGATATATTACAAAATAAATGTCTTAGAATTGCACCGGGAGCCCTAAATTCTACTCCACAGCATATTTTGGAACATGAGGCTGGCGTTTTGCCATTACATATTCATAGAGAAGAACAGATGCTTTGTTTCTGGGCCAGGGTCCAGACAAAAAAGGAATCAAATCCAGTAAATAATATTTTTGTAAATACTCAATGTCTTAATAGATTTAGTAAAAATACCAAGCCATTCGGCACAACCATTTATAATTTAATAGAGGAATATGACCTAGACCAATATCAAATTGCAGATTTTTCAGTAGGAGAGGTCCCTCCATGGACTCTAATTCAACCTAATGTAGACATTTCCCTTTCCTCTATAATAAACAAAAACGACGAAGCATCAGAAATTAAACTGAACTTCCTACAACATAAGGATAGTAAATATAATAACTGTTTACAAATTTATACAGATGGTTCCAAAGATCCTGTCTCAGGACGTGTAGCATCAGCCTTTGTTATACCAACAAAAAATATTACTAAAATTACTAGAATCTCTGACGGTCTCTCAATTTTTACCGCGGAGCTAGTCGCTATAGACAGAGCCCTTAAATGGATTATTAAATACAAGCCTCCATTCTCAGTTATTTTCTCAGACTCGCTTTCAAGTCGTATGGCTATTAAAGACAGAACGAGTAGAACTCGCCCTGATCTTCTGACAAATATTCTATATAAATTAAATGATTGCCATATTTTAAAACTTTCTGTAAACTTGGAGTGGTGCCCGGCTCATGTTGGCTTGGACACCACTGCCGTTCACAAACCAGTCCCTTTAGGACATACTGAAATTTACTCACAAATTCGGAAAATAATAAACAAGAAAGTAGATCATTATTTAACTAATCAAATTAACAAGTTCCATACTTTCTCTAGACTTAAAACAAACTTCAAAATTCAGGAACCATTTTCTACCAATAGGCTTATCGATAAAGTAATTACAAGACTGAGAATGGAGTACAATCTATTACCGGCTAGTTTAGGCAGCTACATAATTAACGACCTTCATAATGATTGTCCTAACTGCCTAGTCCATTTTACTACGGAACATTATTTACTAGATTGTAGTCAGTTTGAAATACAGAGAGATATCTTAAAATTAAAATTGCTAAACTTATCATTACCCTTTAATTTAACTAACATTTTAGATCCTATCAAAAAACATAGAGTTCAAGTATTTAGCGCTCTCAGTTCTTTTATCTTGGGCACAAAATTCGAAAAGAAGATTTAGACTTAAACTACAATGTTGGACGGCCAGTGGACTAGCTTGTATGTTTTGTCTGCTGGGCCCGAAAACACTGAGATGGTTTCGATTTAAATTCGTTTATTCAGTATAATTTTACCAAATTGTAAACCCCTTTCTATTAGAGTGCAGATAATCGTCATATTTAACATTATATAAACGTCATATGATTACTTATTAGTCTACGTAAATAACAACATAATATATAAACTTCTTATGAATAACATAGTCTCAGTACTGACTGCCACCTGGTTTAGACGGTCGCTGTACTGGCTCTCTGGGTGGTAGTCAACGCAGAGACGTACGTTAATCTTCATATGAATATTATAAACTACTTAATTGATACAGTTATAACATGGGACTGATCCGGTGGACGCGTTGGGGCGATTTTTGACACAACGGTCCAGGACCAATCACATACTTTTATATATATAATGCGCCACGACTAAGTGAGTGTGGGGGAACTGCCCTACCTCACGGCGTCGTGGACATGTCTAGCTGACTTCTGATAGGACTCCATGACAGGATGAGTGTGGGGTCAACCCTATACTTTTGGTGTCATGGAGATGCTTATTAAATATGTCCTAAATGTTTATCTTATAAACAATAATATTACTAAGTAACATATTCCCCCCCACCCCCCCCCCCCCCCCGCCACCCCCCCCCCCCCCCGCCACCCCCCCCACTCCATCCACTCCCACTCCCTTATGTCGTATAATTTCATGTAACACTACTTTGTATGCCCCACCAGCCCCGGTGTGTGATTTTAATATTTGGTTGTTTTAAGTTAATAGAAATTCCTGGCTATCCTATTTAGTTTTATATATGCTTATCACTTCACATTGATTTTATATCGACAGCTGGGAAGATGCTATTTTTAGTTTGATCTGACGCACACATCGGGATAACGGGGGACATAATATTAACATGTAAAACCTATGTATACCTCTGCTTCATGCACTCCCAAGTGTGGCCTCCCCGTGGCTTTGGCGGAGAGGACCACCCTCCATTTAAAGTTTTTGCTCTCATAAGCGCAAACTCATACTGAATTATTTCTATATTGAGAGATTTGGAGTGATGTCTTACTAACAACACTGGACATTTTAACGATTTCTTTTTTAACATTATATGCTTATAATTACAAGAGTCCATTCCCCTTGGAAGGGAGCATGAAGCAGACACAACATGGATTATGTTATATATGTACATATTAAGTTAAATCATTTTTAAGAAATGGTGACGCGCTGGCGATGGAACATAAAGTTATTATTTACAATCCTCGATGAAATTTTTATATATAAAAATAGACCAACATGAGCTTATTCCACCTGTGTTGTGTTCCCATCACTCAGGCTCTGCTCAAGTTAATCTTCTTGTGTCCATGCAAACCATCTATTGCCATGTCTTGCGTCTGCTTGGATCCTGCCATCAGTGCGAGATTGATAAGCATTAGTAACATTATTTAAACTACTAAGGTTATTATAAATAAACTACTATTGAAAACCTCGCCAAAAGGCCTAGTTGCCAACGGCGAGGAAAAATAAAGCCTATATACCACTACATTGGTGTACACACATCAGCAATTACTTAGCAGATAAGAATTAATCTAATTGAATTATGATACCATCCGTTTACAATGAATTAAAAGTATTTAAACCACATGAATAATGTTCATAGACAGGGAAATTTCTTTATAATTGCTTTATTTTAATTAATGTTTTATTTACTGATCTTAATATATAAATGCACACAATTTATGAGAAAAAAATAATATAAAATGAAATTTAGTAACAGATCAATTTACAAGAAGAAGTTAAATACATATGTATAAGTAATTGATCAAATTGATAAATTGTCTTTGTACATATTGTTTTGTTTGTTTAGATATTGTAATTATTATGCCTTTCACATACCTTAAAACCAACATTTTTCTATTAAATTATTTTATTATCGAATTATTTTTCAAAAAAATTGGAGGATATCTTTATTTTAGTTAGTAATGTAATGATAAACATGTTTCTTCAATATTAGCGAAATTTCGAAATTTTATGATTTTATTTTACAGATTTCACATCAATTTCATAAAAATAATTATTAAAAGACACTAATAGCATAGAACACTTGTTTAAATAAGAAGATTTTGGTTGCATATTAAGATGCATGGCCAAACGTTTGCTTTTAATAAAGTTGACTCCTGTAATTTTCATGTGATTGTCACGCATAATCTGTACCTTCAAAGCATAGATTTTTAATTACTTTCACACTTACTCTTGCCTTAACCTTTTATCAAACAAATTTGATGTAATTAAAGGAATCAACTGAACTTTAATACAATTTAATTAGTAAATTACACTAAGCAATCTGTGATGCATTATCAGCTTCAAAGTCAGAAAAAAAAAGAAAAAAGTTGTTTATTTTTAAATGTAATTAAAGGAATCAACTGGACTTTAATACAATTAAATTAGTAAATTACACTAAACAAACTGTGATGCATTATCAGCTTCAAAGTCGGAAAAAAAAATGTTTAAAAAATCAACTACTTTTTAAATAAAATTATAAATAAAACATCATCCTTCAGACAACATATACAATTTATAAATTTAAAAAAAGTTGTTCATTTTTTAAATGTAATTAAAGGAATCAACTGGACTTTAATACAATTAAATTAGTAAATTACACTAAACAAACTGTGATGCATTATCAGCTTCAAAGTCGGAAAAAAAAAATGTTTAAAAAATCAACTACTTTTTAAATAAAATTATAAATAAAACATCATCCTTCAGACAACATATACAATTTATAAATTTAAAAAAAGTTGTTCATTTTTTAAATGTAATTAAAGGAATCAACTGGACTTTAATACAATTAAATTAGTAAATTACACTAAAAAAACTGTGATGCATTATCAGCTTCAAAGTCAGAAAAAAACAAAAAAACATGTTTAAAAAATCAACTACTTTTTAAATCAATTTATCAAATTATCAATAAAACATCATCCATCAGACAACATATAAAATTTATAAATTAAAAAAAAATCAAGACTAACATTTGTTACTGTATATAACTTATCTAACCTATTGCCCATTTGTCTGCGTTTTCCAATATCACTATATTATCCAGGGGCGTAGCTTGGCTTTTTTGACGGCATAGGCCCGCAGTTAAAGTTATTATGCTAGTGGGGTCCGGGGATTTGTTTGATGTTAGAATGCATTAGGTGCGTGCTGACGTATATTTTAGACTTTAAGAAGGGCAAAGATAACTAAACAAATATATTTGAAAATTATATTTTCTGGTTACTACGCCTCCTATACAGCCCCGCCCCCAAAGCCACCCCCCCCCCCCCCCCCCCCACCCACCCACCCTCACACCGATTTTTATTGCATTTTTGGAATTTTTAATTTTTCTATTTCTGAAAATTAGGCGTAGCTACGCCAATGATATAACCATATTGTCTGCGTTTTCCCTATATATTTAACTTGTCTGCGGAAAACGTCTGCGTTTTTGCCAGACCCGTTTTCTGTTTGTTAAAGTCCTTTGGGTACAGTTGCTACTTAGCTCCCTTGGAGAACTCTCTAATGTTGTTATTTTTTATTTATTTATTTTTTGGCAACCACAAAAAAAACCCGAGAGTTTACTAGAGGTTAGACGAAGGACAACTTTATGCAATGAAACACTGTTTAACAGACACCATTTACTGAAAAGTGATCGCGACTGGGAAACCTTTTATAAAGAATGACAGAGATGATTAAATAAAAAACAAACATACCACAGGCACAGCCCTGATACAGACTGACAGATAAATTCCAGAGAAAAACCTCTAAAAAGTAAAAACGAAATTGTCTTCCGAGTAATAATGCAGTGTTTTTCATTTAAATGAATGCTAGGAGTTGTGGTAGTTGAGTGGCAAGCATACTTTACTCAGTCCAAGAAAACACGGTTGGGACACATCCCAGATTTGTCAACGCACTCCAGAATACAGTATCCTGGCGTTACCAGTTATCGATAGTCTAAGCGATCGGCGATACAAAACGAACACAAACACGCGTATAACCTGTCTTAATTTTCTTCCAGCGATAATCCAATTTAGTTGCATCAAGACAGCAAAGTTTCCAATAAAGTTCGCATCATTTTAATCTCAAAAGTTCAAAATGTAATGTGTTGGTCAAAATTAGATCTGTTAAAAAAATGACTCCAGTACTCGAGGTAGTTTTGAAAAGGAGGCTAATAGCATCATAACTGTATTTTTTCCCATTAAGGTGTCTAATTCATAATTTTGCATTGCAGAGATGTTGAGATTTTATTTTATTTTCAGTAGGTGATAAAATTTGTGTTACTCAGTTTTTATCCTTAGGTTCAACTTCTATAGTAAAATAAAAATCTTTGGCAGAGCAAAAATACCATAATTTTCAAGATTTTGATTTTAAAACATACATATATTGAATCAATGTGCATGAATGTGCATGAAATAGGCAGGGTTTTAAAAGAGTCACTCTGTAGATACGTTAATTTTAACAGTAAACTTGGTTGAACATCAAGGATAAAGACCGAGTTTATCACCTACCAGAATGTATTGGTTATGTCTTATTTCTGGTCACTGATTGGTCAGTTTTTTTGATGATGCTCTGTCAAAATTATGACAAACATATAATTATACTGTCTCGTCACTATTTTTTGTGTGTCAAAAAGAAACTGTTGTCTGTGCAGGCTGAATCAAATGTTTGATATGTCAAAATATCTCGTTCTATAAAAAATATGTCAAAATATCTCATTCTATAAAAAATATCTCATTCTATAAAAAATATCTCACACAAACATGTATACATGTATATTAAATAAAACAAATCCAGGCAATACTTAATTACCAAGAATTTTATTTTTTCGCCTATAAATTTAAACCACAAATTATATGATTGTCACAGTGTATGAAAAATGTAAACCTAATCTAGATTTCATAGTGTTTTTTTTTTTACATTCAGTGATGTTTTTAAACAATATGTATTTGTTTTTAGCTCTACTGATCAGAGATCAGCAGAGCTTATGCCGTGGTGCGGCGTCCGTCGTCCGTCTGTAAACTTTTTTTTGTAGCGACTTCTCCTCTGAAACTACTGAATGGATTTTCATGAAACTTTACAGAAATGTTGCCCATGAAGTCGAGTTGATCCTAGCAAAAATTCATGTTGATGTGAAATCCAAGATGGCCGCCAGATCTAAAAATAGGTTTTTAAAAAACAAGTTTGTAGCGACTTCTTCATGAAAACTATAAGTGATATTGATATGGGACTTTTTCTAAAATGATCAGCATGACATGATGTTGGTCCTTGTCGAAAATCGTTTTGATTCGACGTTAAACATGGCTGCCAGCGGCCATCTTTGTTTACATAGAGTTATGTAATGAAAACTTGTAGCAACTACTCCTCTGAAACTACTTTACGGATTTTCATGAAACTTCACAGGAATGTTGCTCTTGATGTCTAATTGATCCTAGCAAAATTTCAGTTCGGCCGGAAATTCAAGATGGCCGCCACGGCTAAAAAGAAATTTTCAAAATACAAGTTTGTAGCGACTACTTCTTGAAAACTATAAGTGATATTGATATGGGACTTTTTCTTAAATGATCAGCATGACATGATGTTGGTCCTTGTCAAAAATCGTTTTGATTCAACGTTAAACATGGCTGCCAGAGGCCCTCTTTGTTTACATACAGTTATATAGTAAAAACTTGTAGCGACTACTCCTTTGAAACTACTAGACAGATTTTCATGAAACTTTACAGGAATATTGCTCTTAATGTCTAATTGATCCTAGCAAAATTTCAGATCGGCCAGAAATTCAAGATGGCCACCACAGCTAAAAATAGATTTTTAAAAAAGAAGTTTGTAGCGACTACGTCTTGAAAACTATAAGTGATATTGATATGGGACTTTTTGTAAAATGATCAGCATGACATGATGGTTATAAGAGTCAAACATTATTTGAAACGGATTTTCATGAAACTTCACAGGAATGTTGCTCTTGATGTCTTAATTGATCCAAAATTTCAGGTCGGCCGGAAATTCAAGATGGCTGCCATGGCTCAAAAAAATAGATTTTCAAAATACAAGTTTGTAGCGACTACTACTTGAAAACTATAAGTGATATTGATATTGGACTTTTTGTAAAATGATCAGCATGACATGATGTTGGTCCTTGTCAAAAATTGTTTTGATTCAACGTTAAACATGGCTGCCAGCAGCCATCTTTGTTTACATAGAGTTATATAGTAAAAACTTGTAGCGACTAATCCTTTGAAACTACTTGGCAGATTTTCATGAAACTTTACAGGAATATTGCTCTTAATGTTTAATTGATCCTAGCAAAATTTCAGATCGGCCAGAAATTCAAGATGGCCGCCACAGATTTTTTTAAAAAAGAAGTTTGTAGCGACTACGTCTTGAAAACTATAAGTGATATTGATATGGGACTTTCTGTAAAATGATCAGCATGACATGATGGTTATCAGAGTCAAACATTATTTTGATTCGACGTTAAACATGGCTGTCAGCGGCCATCTTTGTTTACATAGAGTTATACAATGAAAACTTGTAGCGACTATTCCTGTGAAACTACTTGACGGATTTTCATGAAACTAAACAGGAATGTTGCTCTTGATGTCTAATTGATCCTAGCAAAATTTCAGGTCGGCCGGAAATTCAAGATGGCCGCCACGGCTAAAAAAATTTTTTCAAAAAACAAGTCTGTAGCGACTACTTCCTGAAATCAAAATCAATCAGTAGAGCTTCAAGGTCATTGACCTCTTGTTATTTGTGTTTTTTTCAACTAATTTTAGGTAACTTATATGACCCAAATTGACCTCCATAGAATTTTTGGTCAACATCATTACATGCTCTTCAGCAGGCACTGAATGTTTCAGTTTTAATAACTTGATACACTTCCAGTCGACACAGACCTTCTGCAAGAGGTTGAACAGTTGACTTAGTGAAAAATTGATAAAATAAGGTATGTAAGACTTCATTAAATAATAACTTTATTCTGAATTTTATTTTGTTTTTAGCTATAGTCAAATAGCTAATCAACCCTTTGACTGTAAACATCGGCTGATCGTCTGTCATCGCGCTTCATAGTCTCGAAAAACTACGCAAAATAAAGTTATCTCGAAATTATAGGTACCTCGAGAACAGGATACTTGAGGATACTGGCAGTATTTACCTTACTCGTGCAAGGTACTGTGGAAGTATGCCATCCTTCAGTTTGGATGCAGCTGATATAGCTGAACTTCTGTGTTAATCACGGATTTGTGTCCCGAAACCTATGGCAAGCCATTTTTACATTTAAATTTTAATCACTATTTAGCAATATCGCTAATTTAATTACTGGTATTAAAAAAATCATTTATCGATATCGCTAATTCTATTAGCGATATCAGTAATTCAATTCTTGATATCGCTAAATACCATATATTTCAATATCGAGAATTGAATTTTTGATATTGCTAATTCCATTACTGATATCGAAAAATGATTTAACAATATCAAAAATTGAATTATTGCTTTTCAATTTTTGATATCGATAATTCAATTTTTGAGATATTGCTAATAGAATTATTGTAAGAGTGAATATGGACTTCTGCCTTTAAAAAAAAGGCCCTCAGCTTCAAAGTGGTACCAGTCCCACTCTCAAACAATAATTAGATTAATAATGTGCCTATATCGAAGGATCTAGCTTTTTTGAAATATTGAAATTTAAAAGCTTTACAGTACTGGTTGTTACATCAACGTCATGACGAAAAACTCAATGACATTAACGCAACATTTTTGGTTAAATATCAGTTTTAGTTCAACTCTCCCCACAGAGCATTAGGCGCAAGGTAACTGGAAATATTTTGAAGATCCACTTGCCCTGCCCAAAATTTCACTTGCCCCAAATGTTTCAAGTTAAGTTGTGTGGCGCTCAAGAACCAATAGACTGCACTATGAAACACAGGTGGCAAATAACATCATTTGATTGTATTCATTCAAATAACAATATACATACTTAGAAAGCAAATATGTATGAGGACATAGTACTGAGAAGTTATGAAAAAGCCTTTTGTGTGTGTGTGTGTGTATGTGTGTGTGTTTTTAACCTCCCCTCCCCCTCCACCCATGTCCCCACCACCACCACCCAACCTCCCCTGTTGACAACCTCTCAATTTTTAACAAGTTGCGGTCTATCCTTGATAAAACTGCAGACGTTGAATTTTGGGATTGAAAAGCTAAAATAGGCAGCGTTCAGTGTGATTCTTGAAGGTTGAATTAGCCATATCAAGAAATGATTTTTTGATATCGAAAATTTAATTACAGATATCTCAAATTCGTTCAGTTCTGGATATACAGATATCTCTAGTTCTATTTTTGATATCGCTAATTCAGTAATTGATATCGCTAATGCAATTTTGATATCAGTGTTAGAATTAGTGATATTAAATGGATACCACATTTAAACTATTTTTTTATAACCAAATTGATACCAGGGGAGATAACAAAGAGGAACATTTTTTAAACCAGATTTTTTCTTCATTATTAAATAGATAATGATATTGATACACGTAGATAAAAGAAGTTGCTATCTCCTCCTACTGGTCATTGACTTTATTTATGACCGATAAAATAAGTCATTGACATGTTGCAAATTATGTTAGTGTGTCACTGAAGGAAATATTTATTTCCTTGAAGGGGGAAAACTTAGTGTTTATCAGTCAGTGCATTAAATAGTTTGGTTTGAAAAACTAGACGACTCGGCTAGTTTTTGTTGGATAAATCATTAATATTAATTCATATGATATTTAGGCCTCTTATAAATTCTTTTTTTTAGACCAAAGTACCCTTTATTTGAATTACATGTACATGTAGCGATATAACACCCATTTAAGTTAAGTTAAGTTATGATTTAAAAGCAAAGTCCGGCAGAGTGGTCGAGTATTGTAAACCAAACATTTTCATAAACAACAATTAAACTAAGGGTAACATGAGGCATTGTTTAATGCATACGCATAATTCATATGAAACTAAGCACATTACGAGGGTTTTCATTTCTGTATGACTTAACTTGCCTCCGGTCCCTTTAAGTTATACCGCAGTGTATGCCCTATATAGCCTTCTCTTGTTACACATAATTAATATAGTACAGAATTTGTATATTAGTATATAGCATAATTACAATACTATGGATGAATGATCAGGATTTCTCAGTGAACTCGCTAAATATTAATAACCTGTTTAGAATACAAAAATAACTGACGTTGAGTTGTGCCGTTAATAAAGTTTAGTGACATCAACGTTCTTTGCCAAGAAAGTTCTTCAAAGCAAAACATTTTTGTCTCGCCTTTGCAAAGAAAAAATGAGACATAGGTGTTGCTTTTCCGGCGGCAGCGGCGAAGGCGTCAACATTCAAGTTTTGCGTTTAGGTCATTTTCTCACAAACTGTATTCTTATAGCTTTTAAACTTTGCTTATAGTTTTATCTTGGGTGGTACATCGCAATGTGACAAAGCAAATTTGGAAGAGACCTTGACCCTCCAAGCAAAGGGCAGATAACAATAACTTTTATGTTCAACTTTTGTGTTTAGGTCACTTTTTCACAAACTGTATGCACTAGACTTTTCAAACTTTGCTTATAGTTGTATCTGGGGTGGTACATTGCAACGTGACAAAGCAAATGTGGATGTGACCTTGACCCTCCATGCAAAGGGCAGATAACCTTATAATTTTTTACCTTCAACTTTTACGTTTAGGTCACTTTTTCACAAACTGTACGCACTAGACCTTTTCAACTTTGCTTATAGATTTGTCTTGGGTGGTACATCACAACGTGACAAAGCAAATGTGGATGTGACCTTTACCTTCCAAGCAAAGGGCAGATAACTTAAGAAGTTTTACCTTCAACATTTGCGTTTAGGTCACTTTCTCACGAACTTTATGCATTAGACCTTTCAAATTTCGTTTATAGTTGTTTCTTGGGTAGTACATCACAACGTGTCAAAAAGCAAATGTGGATGTGACCTTCACCATCCGAGCAAAGGGCAGATAACTTTAATTGTTACATTTACATCACTTTCTCATGAACTATAATTATGCACTAGATGCTTTAAACCTAGTTTATAGCTTAATGTTTTAAAAACAAAACATTCTATTTTGACATAGTTGTGTCTTGGGTAGTGCATCTTATTGGACGCATGGATTTCATCTATGACCTTGACCTACTTTTTGGAGCTGATGATTTTTTATTGATTAATTTTTTTTAATTTTTTTTTTTATAGAATGGCATTTTGTTTTTAAACAAATGCACTTAAACGTCATCTCAGCAAACTGTAAACTCCATTGTTTTTAGTTATTACAATGTTTACAAACTCATTTAAGCATCATTTATCTTTTATTTTTAAGTCCCGCCCCCGTTAGACGAGACATGTGAATTTGCGGATTTCTTGTGGTTAAAATCATATTTAAAATGTAATAAACGGATTATTTTACTGCTGGATTCAATTAAAAGAAAATCCTTCACTCAATGGTAGGTTTGTTTTATTACATAATCAGTGCTCCAGATAAGCCTTCAGACCATTGTGTGATGTATGCATGAAAAAAATACGTCATTATGTTTACAAATGCTTTTTCTTAAAAACAAGTTTTGGACAAAGCATTAATGTAAAATGTTTACTCTTAGTCATTAACATAACAGATATATATATTTATCACATAACTTGCGTGTGGGAATAATACCATTCTATATTTTCGATATACCGCTAGTTATATATAAGTATGCAAATAAGCCTAGTATGCACTGTCAAAAATGACAGATAATGACTATGATCCAATTCCCACGGTTTATGTCGGTTTCGCGTGTTAAAGCGACAGGCAAAATGCAATAAAAGTCGATATGTGAGTTATGTGATAAATAAAATCTAATATTCGTTCTGATTCATTATTGAATTTATTAAACACATTAGGAAAATGATATAATGCTCGGCAGCCTCGCATTATATCATTTTGCAAACTCGTTTAATAAATTCAATAATGAATGCGTACTCATGTAAGATCCTCTGTATACATGCAACACTGCTGTCGGTCTTTTTTTTTTAAATGGCATTATTTTGTTATAAGACAGCTGACAAAAAGGCCTTTTTTTCTTGCAAGCATCTACTAGTAATTGCTGGAGATACTTGATTGTCATTCAGTACCTCAAACTTCAATGAGCTTCAATATGACTAGGATATGGGAAAGCTTATATTAACAGATATTTCGACAATAAAACATGTTTAAAAGCATGTGATAACCTTTTGAAAATTACCTATTAAATGTTTTAATTTTAAAATATGCAAACTTTTTAAGCCAAAATTAAGGATTTATTTCATACCCCAGCCAACCCCGTTTTCTGTTCTTGGAGAAGGGGTTGGATGGGGTATGAAAGTTAATACTCAGACCTCATAATGGTGTGACTATGCGGGAATTTGGTTTACAAGTCAGTATTAATCGTGTTTTTTTAATGCAATTTTGTCTACATTCATTTTATTTTTAATGCGTTTTTGATTAAAAAAATATGCTTAATTACGGTAACGCAGATACACGTCTTATCTGGAGCACTGCATAACTAATATATATCATAATTAATATATTTAATACGTAATATATATTACATAAGTATACTGTTTTATTTTAGAGGAAGAACTGAGGTCAATATAAAGGGAAAAGTGAGGTTCCATCCAAGAAAAGGGAAATAATTGATCAGAAGTCAGAAACCACAAACCAAAGTTAGAAATAACTGAAATGGTTTCCATCAGTGCTTTAATTCTATTGAAGTTGCTTCATACAAGAATATAAAAATGTCCCTTGTTCAGAGACTATGCTCCGTTATAGAAGATTATGATCAAATTGATATAGACATATTGACAAGTCTTGTTGCGGAATGCAAGACTCCGTCAGAACTTGATGGCACATTTGAAGGGATGACGCCGCTGGGTTTGGCCTGTCAGTTGGAATCCTTGGATGTTATTCAAATTCTTCTCAAGGCCGGCTGTAGTGTGAATTTACGGTGCGGTTATTTTAACAAGGCTCCATTACATTATACAGTAAATAGGGAAGTTGACGATCCTCATAATGCGGAGATTATTGAGCTGTTGGTTAATTTTGGTGCAGACGTCAATTTACAAGATTCCGATGGAAATACACCTTTACACATAGCGTGTACGCAGGAAAATGAACATTGTGTGAACTCTTTACTGAAGAATGGGGCGAAACTTAATCAAATGGATGTCAAAGAGGAAACACCATTAATTAGAGCTTGTCTTGCAAAGAATGACTACATAATTGCAAGACTAGTGACAGCAGGATGTGACGTAAACGAGGGAGAAGGAAGAGCGCTTCGTATTCTTGTTCAGTCGGAAAACTCTATGATAAAGTCAATCAAGCTGTTATTTCGGCATGGTGCAGATATACGTCTTCAGAATTACTTGTGCGCGGCTTGTACTCAGAATCATATAGAAGTGGTGAAATATCTTCACGAGAAAGGAGCTGATGTAAATATGGAGGGCAATATTATGAATAATGGTATAAATGCATTGCACCAAGCATGTATTAACAAAAATGTGGGTCACAAAATTGTTGAATTACTCCTAGAGTGGGGTGCCATGGTGAACGCTATTACCCATGCGAGGGAAACCGCCTTGCACTACGCTAGTCAGTCTATCAGCTTTAATAAAGTGGCAGCTTTACTGAACTATGGAGCTCGTGTGAATTGTATCGATACAGCAAAGTTTACGCCCTTTGGTGCCCTCCTTACTACAAGGCTGGCAAATGACTCCTTCAATGATTATATGAAACTCGCGAGACTTTTGAAAGCTGCAGGAGCGAAGCTCTCGGAGGAAGAATTAACTCAAATAGAACGGACAATCCCAGTCGCGCTGAGTCCTGCACAAACTGAAGAAGATATAGCAAAATTTCTCTCCATGTTAAAATATCAATCTAAACAACCCAAAAAGTTGATTAATATATCTTGCTTGAAAATTAGAGCTTGCTTGTCGGCCAAGATAGATCAGAATGTAGAGTTGTTGATGATTCCGGAATATTTAAAAGGATTGCTGTTATTTTCAGAAGTGATTTCTAGATGAGGCCAACCTTAAAAACATTGTTTCCCCTTCCCTGCCCGACCCGTTAAAAACTGTGACCCAAGCCAAATGTACATTCAGTTGGCAATAATTCCTTTTATTTCTGATAAGAACAACAGTTCCACACCAAACAACGATGAGTACATGTTTAAAAAGAAGGATGACTGCTTCTACGGGTATAAAAACACCATCCAGAATGGTCACTGAAATGGCCAGATTCACAAACAGAAATGAAGGACACGTTTACAACAGAGTTTGTGATGAATAAGAATCGACTAAATGCCTCTTCCCAATTACCATACCAAGCGATGACATCGAGAAAGATGCTATGTACATGTATGTAGTTGTACTACAACTACTCCTGTGGTTTTATGACTTCTCCAGAAGGTAAATATTTATATGCAATTTCATTTCAGGTGTTTATGCTTATTGTTCGGTGTGCTTGTTTCAGCAAAAGGTTTTTAGCATTAACCTGAGCAATTTTAATAATACGTACATAAATTATATATAATTAGAACTGGAAATTTTAGTGGTAAATAAAAATACCTTAGTTTCAAAAATCGGTTGAGAAATAAAAAGTTTACAACCAAAATACTTTTTGTAAAACCCTGTAAACTCCTTGTTGCTGGAACAGCAGAAAATTAGGAAAACTCAATTTCAGTTAGCCTTAATATTTTGTTATAAAACCTTCAAGGTGTCTTAATTTACATTAATATCCAACACATTAAACCCATATTTTGAATAATAATTCTAAAAAATATGTTCATTTTAATTTTTTTGATGGAGCAGAATTTTGCATTGAAAAGGCAATATCAAAACCAACTTTTGCATGTGAAATTTTGATTTCTCAACCGATTTTGAAAAGTAAGGTATTTTTATTTTATACCACTAAAAATGTCTGTTTCATTGATATATTATTACATCTTATTCAGGAACTAGTTGAATTTAATAAGTTTAAAGTATTCAACATCGTTTATGCACCGCCACGAAATTGGAGCGGATGTTTTGTCGGTCCGTACTACCATTCTTTGGTTAAGTCCATTTCTCAGACACCAGAAGTCATGCAGTTTCAAACTTCATATAGTTTACATCTACATGTCAGCGATATGTTCTTAACGAAGTAGGGAGTAGTGGTGGTACTGTGGATAGCGCTGGTTGACTCATGGGCACCACTGGCACTTTCCTTAACCTCGTCCGTCAGATGGGGATGTAAACCATGTGGTCCTCTGTATCTGATTTTATCCTCTGATCATGTTAAAGAACTAAAGGAATCTAATGGTAAGAGGATTCCTATGTAGGGTCTTGCTGGAATCCTATGTAGGGTCTTCCCTAGCCCTTTTTGGCATAGTGGTGCCACAAGCCCTTAATAGCCGTACCACAGCAATACCCCAGTTTGCGCACTAAATATCACTATCTCTTCAAAACTTCTTGTACCTCTTCAAATAACCTCTAATGTGTTAATGAGCAGTTAAACAACAATTCATTTGAATTCCTACCAAAAATAGGTCAGTATGCAGGGCTTTTTCGAGGTGTCCCACGGGACCGAAAAATTGACCCGTTCCCAATTGATGCAAAATACTATACTTTTTTCCCAATTATTGAACAAATTCCAAATCTCAAAAAAATAAAATAAAATACTTTTTTTTTCTTTTTTTTTTACCATATGACTGTATGTTATATATCCCTTATGTTACATACTAATAATTATAAGTGGTATGTTAGTGATGTAATAGTGTTCCTAATTATACCTTTTAGGCTTTTACCTCACCCTTACTTACAAAATGTTGACGTTAACAATTCTCAGCTGGCCATTTTATCGATGAATAATTTCCCAATTTGGTCGTTTTTACGATAGAAATTTTACGAGGGTCCTTTTTCCCAAAATACCCGGAAAAAGCCCTGGCCTTCACATACCTTTTGCACTTTGTTCATCGCCATTAAAAGTTTTACATTCAAGTTATTAAGTGCATTACTGAAATAACATAATGCAGTACAGCTTTCAAATTTCATATTACACTCTTACATCTATATGACAGCAGTAGGTCAATAATTATGATTGAGTTCCACAGGTCCACTGTACGCACATCTTTTATAAATTTTCATTAAACAATATTTTTTAGTCCATTATTCATACACCAAAAGTTCAACTTGTAAGTGACAAAGGGTTAACTAGGTCCCATGAAAAGTTTGATTTATTTATTGTCAGTTAACAAGTATGTTCTGGAAAACTCGACGACTGCTAGGTTTTGCAGTATAAATCATTTATATTAATTCATGTGATGCTTTAAGGCTACCGTATATTCCCTAATAAACGCCCCCGGGGTCGTAACATTTTTGAAAAGGGGGGTGTTTATTTGAGACCAAAAATACATAATTTGACTTTTAAATCAGACATTATTTAATGATTTTCTTTACCAAGAAAACCAAATCAATTAATGCATCAGATTTCAAGTTTTCTAGTGATTTTGTGAATGAAACAGATTAACTTGCACCTTTTGGTAAGTTTTAAAAAAAATGGGTTGAGGTGCGTTTATTAGAGAGGGGGATTTATTAGGGATACGGTATAATAAATACTTGTTACCAACTTATCACAGTACACCGTTATTTATTTATATGTACAACTGCTAGCAATATGAATCCCATATGTATTCACATTATTTTATGATTTAACCACAAACACACAAACACACTCCTAATCGTCAAGTTTTCCAAAAGTAAATTGTCAGGAGGTTCTGATCCAATGACTGGAGTTATTGCCCATTGTTGATTGAAATAAGAAGATATTATTACACAAAGTGAAGTGGGGGCTATATAGGAATCACACTGTCTGTAACATCCCGTCGTGTCCCATCACATAACACATTTTTTGTCCCATCACGTCACGCTGCGCCCAGTAACAAGTTTTTATTACTTGCATTCCTCAAACAGTTTTGAATGGGTTGTTCCCAGACTTCATATACAGATAACAACTGATCAAAAAGCGGGGGTATCGTTCTAGTTTGTTTCTTGATAACTCCTAGTTTTTATCCAGTCAAGATAAAACTTGTAGGTAGATCATTGACAAAAATTATAGGAAATTATTTGTTGATGGTTAACTTCTCATAAGGCCAAAAAAAAAATAGGTGTGTTTCCTATTGCATGCTCTAAAAAAATAGGGTTGGTAGGTAGGCATTTTCTTTATTTTTTTATTTTTTTATTTTTTTTTGGGAGCAAGATATTGTGAGATTCTACATGTATTTATCACATAAACCCGATACAAGTTGATGATACAGCTGACAGTTTCTCTGTGATTAAGTTTACCTCGATATATTGTGATAAATCATTGTTCAGAACAAATAAAAAAAAATGTTTTTTTGTTTTTTTATTGTTGTTTTTTTCATAATTTTTTTTAGGGTCGGTCCCTTAAAAAAAGGGTCGGTCGGGCCACCGGAAACACAGGTTTTTTTTTTTTTTTGGCCTAAGTTTGTTTGCTAAAGCAACTTTTGATGGTTGTATTATGTACCACTTGCAATCTTCTTGTTAAGTTTGAGTTTCAGTTTATTGATGAAGCCCGTAAATGATTTGAAACATACTATTTAATTTTTGTGTTTTTATATGGTTAACATTTTTGTTTTTCCTTTTTTGAATTCCAGGTGATGCCCTTCACGATTTTATTGGCCATAACACTGCAGATGTCCTGCGATACACCACATACTGAGTTAGTGTACTATGCCTCAAGACTTGGAGGCCCAAATGTTAGTGCCTGTCGCGCTTCATCACAGAAAGACAGAGTTGTCTGTCCAGTTTGGAGTTGTCATGCCAGTTTGTGTAGACTGTATTAAAGATAGTAACATTACAGATATTCCACACAGAAACTCAATTAAGTGACTATATGTATTAAGACAGAACAGTGTCTAGATTGTGCTTTCTTTTCATTGAATACTTCAAGAGACACCCATCAATCATTTGAAATATTTTGTACTTTTGATATTTATAAATGAAAACAATCATTAAATAGCGTAATAATATTTTCTAAAGTTAATTTATCCGAGTCATTAAAATTGGTAAGTGGGTATAACATGCCATTCATTATGCCCCCACCACCGAATGGTGAGGGAGCATATAGCCTTACCCATATCCATCCGTCCTTCCCTCCCCTCTGTCCTTCCGTCCCGAAAAGTTTGTGTGTCTATCTCCTCCCACACTTTTCAAGCGATTGCTTCGGAACTTTACAGGGTGCTTACCTATGATGTCAAGATGTGCATATCATTTCGGCGTCAAAATAGACCCAGTATTACCAGAGTTATGGCCCCTTTTTTGTCAAATTTTATGTGAAAATATCATGTGTCTATCTCCTCCCACACGTTTCAACCGATTCCTTCGAAACTTTACAGGATGCTTACCTATGATGTCAAGATATGCATATCGTTTCATCGCCAAAATCGACCCAGTATCACTGGAGTTATGGCCCCTTTTTTGTCAAATTTTACTAGAAAATATCTTGTGTGTCTATCTCCTGCCACACTTTTCAGGATGCTGCTTCAAAATTTTACGCAATGCTTACCTATGATGTCAAGATGTGCATATAGTTTCGACCCAGTATGACCAGAGTTATGGCCCCTTTTTCATCAAATTTTATGTTTCACACTGATTGTTTTCAGTCGGGGCATCCGTGTCCCATGGACACATTTCTAGTTGAGTGTAAAATATGCATAAAAAAATGTGAAGAATTTATTGTGCAGCCTGCATAGCATGTCAGACACTTGGGGATCTCTTTGTCCGTCATCCGTCCGTTGTCGTCCGTCAAAATCCTGTCTCTCTACCCTTCTTGATATATTTAATAAGGTTTGGGTGACGGGAAACTTCCCCGATTCTTGGCGGGAAGCAATCGTTATTCCAGTCCCCAAACCTGGAAAGGATCATACGGACCCAATAAATTATCACCCTATTGCTTTAACGAGTTGTATATGTAAAACCATGGAACGAATGATTAATGAGAGACTCGTTTGGTACCTGGAATCCAACAAGCTGATAACAAAGTATCAAAGTGGATTCCGGCGCCAATGAGGCACAACAGACAATCTCATTCGATTTGAATCATTTATTAGGGAAGCTTTCGTAAAAAAAGAACATCTAGTCGCTGTATTTTTTGACTCGGAGAAAGCTTATGATACTGCATGAAAGTATGGTATTATGAATGATCTTCATGACCGTGGTCTTAGAGGCCGATTACCCATTTTTATAGAGAAATTCTTAGATGATAGACAATTTCGAGTCCGAATGGGTTCAACCCTCTCTGATATTCATGAACAGGAGATGGGTGTTCCACAGGGCAGCATACTCTCTGTCACACTTTTTAATATAAAGATTAACAGTATAGTAAAATGCATCAGTCCAGGTGTGGATTGTTTGCTATATGTTGACGACTTTGTTATATGTTATCGTGCAAAAAACATGAATACTATCGAGAGACAATTACAACAATGTCTCAATAAACTTCAGACCTGGTCTGATGAAAATGGTTTTAAATTTTCTAAATCTAAAACTAATTGTATGCACTTTTGTCAACTTCGTAAACATCATGAAGACCCTCATCTAACGCTGGATGGGTCACCAATACCAGTAGTGGATGAGACAAAATTCCTTGAGTCTTATATTCGACCGTAAATTAACGTTTATACCACACCTTAAATACTTGAAAGCCAAATGCCTTAAAGCTCTTAACTTACTTAAAGTTGTTGCAAACACTAATTGGGGAGCAGATCGAAAAGTCCTCTTGCGACTTGACAGATCTCTTATCAGATCCAAGCTGGACTACGGCTCGATAGTATATGGATCGACTCGCAAGTCGTACTTGCAGATGCTCGACCCTATACATAATCAAGGATTACGACTCGCCTTAGGTGCCTTTCGTACATCACCAGCCGAAAGTCTATATGTTGAAGCCAATGAACCATCACTGTCTCATAGACGAGACAAATTAGCTCTTCAATACGCCATTAAATTAAAGTCTAACCCTTCAAACCCAACTTTCGATAATGTTTTTAATCCTAGTTGTGAACCTCTTTTTGATCGAAAACCGAAGGCCATTCGACCATTTGGTCTTCGTATTAAACCAAAATTAAGAGACACTGAAATCGACCTAAATTTGATTGCCAAGTACAAAGTACCACAAATTCCACCGTGGACTTTGGAAACTCCAACAATTATTTTTGATCTTTGTAATAATAACAAATCCAGTACAGACCCTACTGTCTTTCAAAGCAAATTTAATGAAATTAAATCGAAATACAGTGACTTTCAACATATCTACACAGATGGCTCTAAAGATGGAGATAAGGTAGCTTCAGCAGCTGTTCACAAACACAGCATAAAGAGCCGCCTGCCTGACAAGGCCTCTATCTTTTCAGCTGAAGTTAAGGCAATTGAACTTGCCTTAAATTATATTCATGAATCTGATGATGACCATTTTGTAATATTTTCTGATTCCCTTTCATCTCTTCAAGCACTAGGTAATATGAAACATGATAACCCAGTTGTGCTTCAACTTTTAGAAAAGTACAATTCTCTTATAATTGATAATGTTATTATTTTCTGCTGGTTTCCAAGCCATGTAGGAATACGTGGTAATGATAGAGCTGATAGTGCTGCTAAGGCAGCATTAGATTTACATATATCTAATACCAAATTACCTTATACTGATTTTAAAAGTTGTATTAACACATATATTCGTAACTCTTGGCAAACCGCTTGGGATTTGTCAGTTAACAATATACTCCATCCAATTAAACCGTTACTCGGAGAATGGCGTTCTTCTAATAGACCTGTTCGTCGAGAGGAAGTTGTCCTAGCCCGGTGCAGGATAGGGCATACACGTTATACTCATTCATATTTATTACAAGGTGAGCAATTACCAGAATGTATACCCTGCTTTGCACCGTTAACGGTCAAACACATCTTATTGGAATGTGTAGACTTTGATCCTATGCGTCAAAGGTACTACAATGTTAATACTATAAAAGAGTTATTTGATACTGTAGATTTTAGTCTTGTTTTAGATTTCCTAAAAGAGATCAGACTAAATAAATCATTGTAATGTATTTTTATATATATTTACTTGTTTATATACCCGTTGACGGGCATTCATTGATTAACATATATAGTTTATATTACACCTTATCATCCCTTATTTTTTAATAGTTTTATCTTTATATATTTACATTAATTTTTAATTAATACTTCATTTCTTCATTTTTCATCAATTTTTGCGCACAATATGACCTATTTATGTGTCAACGTGCCGTAAAACACCATTCATTGCCCAGTGTGGTTGCCGGGGACCCCGTTTGGTCAGGGGGCAAAGAATACGGCCACTGCAGATCCCTTTGGATGGGTAGGCAGAGGGGTAGAATCCCCCCAAATTCATGTTCATTTTATCATTTTTTGTTCATGTTCATTAAAGGTCTTCATCATGATCCCTGCATTGTTTCAGGTGCTATCTCGCTCGCATCAAAAGAGCAGTGGCAGAAAAACAATAACGTGGCTCCAGCGTAAATGGAGTTGCTACGATAGAATTTGCAGCAACTCTGCAGTTCAGGGTGAGAAGGTTCTAGGCCCATTTTCCATATTTTAACTCGATGTACATGGAAAATGAGCCTGGCATGTTCATGCCTTTTAGGCTCCATATAACCTTTTCATGTGTTGGTGCGCCTTAAAACCCCAATTCAGTTCATTCATTCATTCGTCCGTCAAACTTTAACCTGCAACCTAACCTTGGCCATAACTTGAAAAGTATTTGACCTATGTCCAGGAAACTTCACATACATCCTCATCTAAACCCAATACAAAGTCAATAGAACCTCTATCGATGGTTACTTCCACTTGATTTGCTTTTAGAAAAATCTGGAGTAAAATTAAAGTAAGATTACTGTGTACCCCTTTAACATGTTACTCGCGGCAGTGATACATCGATACATGATATGGCAATCGGGGACTTGGATTTGAAGAGCTTTTAAAA
Source organism: Cyrtodaria siliqua (assembly GCA_037043455.1). Classification (NCBI taxonomy): domain Eukaryota; kingdom Metazoa; phylum Mollusca; class Bivalvia; order Adapedonta; family Hiatellidae; genus Cyrtodaria; species Cyrtodaria siliqua. Next base: position 10,693 of record JAWPHD010012450.1, on the reverse strand, counting down.
AAGTTCCAAAATAAATACAAAAACATTAATTTTGTAGTAAATATCTTTACAAGCATGTGCTGTGCCACAGACATAAACAGATAGCACATGATGGGCAACACGTGTTCCTTGGAACATCCTTCTAGTTGACTCCTATTTCTGCATAGTCTGTGTAATCCTGCATAGTCAACTCCTCCAGTATCCATCCGACTGACATGAAACTTGGTATACAACACCTGAAAAGAGATATTTGGGGTCTGATAATGTCCCACAGAGTTATGCCCCTTCTTAGATTTAGTTTATTTCCATATAGTGAATGCAATCTTGTGCAGCTAACTCCTACAGTTTTTATCCGATTGAAATGAAACTTAGTACTTGGTAACTCCGTTACCAGAGTGATGTCCCATTAATACAAGGAAACTCTGTTAGGTATTTTGGAGTTGTACGTTAACTTTTGCCTCGTTAACACGATAGGGCCTTCATTTATCATTTGATCTTTTTTCAATCTTTACCAGATTGTTGATATCAATAAAATCTCGGACAAGTTTGAAAACTAACCAGCTTGGACCAGTAACACCTTAGTTATGGCCCTTGATTTAGTTAAAATTGCTATATTTTGCCTCGTTAACGCAATAGGGCTTTTATTTTTCATCCGATCTTTACCAAACTCTACCATATAGTTGATATCCGAAAGCTCGGACGAGTTTGAAAACTGTTATGGCCCTTGATTTTATGAAATATGCTATAATTTGATCTCGTTAAAACGATATGGCCTTCATTTTTCATCCGATAACCAAATTGTTACTATTAAAGGTACACACCATAAGAGCTATGATTCTCGCAGCTAATATTTATCAAGTATGTATTTATAATTCAAGGGTAGCACTGCCTAGATAAATCTGTAAACATATTAAACTGGAAGTTCTATGTAAATATATTCAAGATAGAGTTCTAATTTTTTATCTTTTTCAAATGCAATCTCAGTGGGATTTCACAAAAAGGGACATAGTCCCTAATCCCCATTCAGCGGGCAACCAAATGACGGGACAAATTTTTACAAAGAAAAATATATGTTGAACACCAAGGGAAATACATTCAAATAAACAATTCTTCTGTGACAGATTAAGATCATAAAGGATTTGCCTCTGATTGACAGAATACATAATTATGTCACTTCCCCTCTGTTAATGCCATGTTAACCAATAGAACATCAGTCCCACATAATTCTGTGCTCATATACTGAGGGAAAAAGTTTTTTAGATGAAATAATACTGAATACAAGATATACTGACATTTTGGGACTTTACGGCTTGACCCCTACGTTCATTTATTTGTTACATCATGAAGATGTTCGACTGTTATTTATGTGTGTTTAAACTTTTTTCCCTCAGTATATTTAAAGGGACTGGAGACGATCTGGAAGAATTATGGGTGTCGATTGAAATCCAAATAAATAGAGATTAATTAACTGCTGGGCTCGATTATAGGGAAATCCTTCACCAGATGGTAGACGTGTTGTTCTTTTCACGAATGAGCGTATGCGAGTGAGTGAAAAAACAACAACACAACTACCATCGAGTGAATGATTTCTCTATAATCTAACCCAGTAGTTAATCTATTTATTAAATTTTTAATCAAGTTTATTTATAGTTACTTTCTACCTAAATTATTCGCTTTATTGAACGTTAGCGGAGGATGACGTCGACGTCAGCAATATTTTATTGACATCATAACTAAAAGTCACAGTTAGTTATTTTTGTGTTCGGAGTTAAGTAATTTAATATTTAGCGATTATGAATATTCTTTCACTGAGAAATCTCTGTCTTTCACCCATAGAAATGTAACAAGGCATCATATACGTTTCCATTTCATATTTCATATCCGTAAAATTGAATTATTGATAAAGAAATAGTTTGATCTGGAAAACCAAAACACTTGGCTAGTCTACTGGCCAAAGGCCAGGAGGTCTTATGCGATCACTTTTCGTCCGTCGTCCGTCTGTCTGTCTGTCCGTCTGTTAGCAATTTTATAAAATCAACATCTCCTCTGAAACCGCTTGAAGGATTTTGATGAAACTTCATCATAATGTTTTTCCCGGCCGCCAGTCGTCCAAGATGGCCGCCATGGCTATAACCAGGTCAAATTTAAGGAAATTTCAAACGACATCTCCGAAACCACTTATTCCATTCTACTGAAATATCATATACATGTTCCTTGGGTTGGCCTCTATCAAGTTTATGTTTTTCGTCATCGTCAAATAATAAAAATGGCCGCCAAGGCGACCCAAAGTTTACATAGAGTTATATAGGAAAAGGTTAAAAAATTACATCTCTGAAACCGCCTGAAAGATTTTGATGAAACTTAAGCATAATGATATTTGGGATAGTTCCTCTCAGATTTGTGTTTTTCACGGCCGCCAGTCATCCAAGATGGCCGCCATAGCTAAAAATAGGTCAAATTTAAGTAAATTTCAAACGACATCTCCGAAACCACAGTCATTCCATTCTACTGAAATATCATATACATGTTCCTTGGGTTGGCCTCTTTTAAGTTTGTGTTTTTCGTTATTGTCGAATAATCAAAATGGCCGCCACGGCGACCCAAAATTTACATAGAGTTATATAGGAAAACGTTAAAAATGACATCTTCTCTGAAACCGCTTGAAGGATTTTGATGAAACTTAATCACAATGATCTTTGGGATAGTCTTCCTCAGATTTATGTTTTTTGCAGCTGTCGGTCGTCCAAACTTAATCCATTCAAGTGAAATACCATATACATGTTCCTTGGCTTGGCTCTATCATATTTGTGTTTTTCGTTATCATCGAATAATCAAAATGGTTGCCATGGTGACCCAAGGTTTACATAGAGTTATATAGGCAAAAGGTTAAATAAGAAATCTTCTCTGAAACCTTTTGAAGGATTTTGTTGAAACCTTATCACAATGGTTGGCGTCTATTAAGTTTGTGTTTTCTTACAATAATCAAAATGGCCGCCGTGGCAACCCAAAGTTTATATAGGAAAAGGCTAAATATGACATCTTTACACAGTAGAGCATCTACGGGCCCTCTTGGGCCTCTTGTTTTTGTTTTATAATCACTAACATCAATTCATATGATGCTTTAAGGAACTAATATCAATTCATATGATGCTTGAAGGTTCTAATATCAATTCATATGATGCTTTAAGGTTCTAATATCAATTCATATGATGCTTTAAGGAACTGATATCAATTCATGATGCTTTAAGGAACTGATATCAATTCATATGATGCTTTAAGGTTCTAATATCAATTCATATGATGCTTTAAGGAACTGATATCAATTCATATGATGCTTTAAGGAACTAATATCAATTCATATGATGCTTTAAGGAACTGATATCAATTCATGTGATGCTTTAAGGAACTAACATCAATTCATATGATGCTTTAAGGAACTAATATCAATTCATATGATGCTTTAAGGAACTAATATCAATTTATGTGATGCTTTAAGGAACTAATATCAATTCATATGATGCTTTAAGGTTCTAATATCAATTCATGTGATGCTTTAAGGAACTAATATCAATTCATATGATGCTTTAAGGAACTAATATCAATTCATGTGATGCTTTGAGGTTCTAATATCAATTCATATGATGCTTTAAGGAACTGATATCAATTCATGTGATGCTTTAAGGAACTAACATCAATTCATATGATGCTTTAAGGAACTAATATCAATTCATATGATGCTTTAAGGAACTAATATCAATTCATGTGATGCTTTAAGGAACTAATATCAATTCATATGATGCTTTAAGGTTCTAATATCAATTCATATGATGCTTCAAGGAACTAACATCAATTCATATGATGCTTTAAGGAACTAATATCAATTCATATGATGCTTCAAGGAACTAATATCAATTCATATGATGCTTCAAGGAACTAACATCAATTCATATGATGCTTTAAGGAACTAATATCAATTCATATGATGCTTCAAGGAACTAATATCAATTCATATGATGCTTCAAGGAACTAACATCAATTCATATGATGCTTTAAGGAACTAATATCAATTCATATGATGCTTCAAGGAACTAATATCAATTCATATGATGCTTTAAGGAACTAACATCAATTCATATGATGCTTTAAGGAACTAATATCAATTCATAAGATGCTTTAAGGAACTAATATCAATTCATGTGATGCTTTAAGGAACTAATATCAATTCATATGATGCTTTAAGGAACTAACATCGATGCTTTAAGGAACTAATATCAATTCATATGATGCTTTAAGGAACTAATATCAATTTATGTGATGCTTTAAGGAACTAATATCAATTCATGTGATGCTTTAAGGTTCTAATATCAATTCATATGATGCTTTAAGGAACTAATATCAATTCATATGATGCTTTAAGGAACTAATATCAATTAATGTGATGCTTTAAGGAACTGATATCAATTCATGTGATGCTTTAAGGAACTAATATCAATTCATATGATGCTTTGAGGTTCTAATATCAATTCATATGATGATTTAAGGAACTGACATCAATTCATGTGATGCTTTAAGGAACTAACATCAATTCATATGATGCTTTAAGGAACTAATATCAATTCATATGATGCTTTAAGGAACTAATATCAATTCATGTGATGCTTTAAGGAACTAATATCAATTCATGTGATGCTTTAAGGTTCTAATATCAATTCATATGATGCTTTAAGGAACTAATATCAATTCATATGATGCTTTAAGGAACTAATATCAATTCATGTGATGCTTTAAGGAACTAACATCAATTCATGTGATGCTTTAAGGAACTAATATCAATTCATGTGATGCTTTAAGGAACTGATATCAATTCATGTGATGCTTTAAGGAACTAATATCAATTCATGTGATGCTTTGAGGTTCTAATATCAATTCATATGATGCTTTAAGGAACTGATATCAATTCATGTGATGCTTTAAGGAACTAACATCAATTCGTATGATGCTTTAAGGAACTAATATCAATTCATATGATGCTTTAAGGAACTAATATCAATTCATGTGATGCTTTAAGGAACTAATATCAATTCATATGATGCTTTAAGGTTCTAATATCAATTCATATGATGCTTTAAGGAACTAATATCAATTCATATGATGCTTCAAGGAACTAATATCAATTCATATGATGCTTTAAGGAACTAATATCAATTCATGTGATGCTTTAAGGAACTAATATCAATTCATATGATGCTTTGAGGTTCTAATATCAATTCATATGATGCTTTAAGGAACTAATATCAATTCATATGATGCTTTAAGGTTCTAATATCAATTCATATGATGCTTTAAGGAACTAATATCAATTCATATGATGCTTCAAGGAACTAATATCAATTCATATGATGCTTTAAGGAACTAACATCAATTCATATGATGCTTTAAGGAACTAATATCAATTCATGTGATGCTTTAAGGAACTAATATCAATTCATATGATGCTTTGAGGTTCTAATATCAATTCATATGATGCTTTAAGGAACTAATATCAATTCATATGATGCTTCAAGGAACTAATATCAATTCATATGATGCTTTAAGGAACTAACATCAATTCATATGATGCTTTAAGGAACTAATATCAATTCATGTGATGCTTTAAGGAACTAATATCAATTCATATGATGCTTTGAGGTTCTAATATCAATTCATATGATGCTTTAAGGAACTGACATCAATTCATGTGATGCTTTAAGGAACTAACATCAATTCATATGATGCTTTAAGGAACTAATATCAATTCATATGATGCTTTAAGGAACTAATATCAATTCATGTGATGCTTTAAGGTTCTAATATCAATTCATATGATGCTTTAAGGAACTAATATCAATTAATGTGATGCTTTAAGGAACTAACATCAATTCATATGATGCTTTAAGGAACTAATATCAATTCATATGATGCTTTAAGGAACTAATATCAATTCATGTGATGCTTTAAGGAACTAATATCAATTCATATGATGCTTTAAGGAACTAATATCAATTCATGTGATGCTTTAAGGAACTAACATCAATTCATATGATGCTTTAAGGAACTAATATAAATTCATGTGATGCTTTAAGGAACTAATATCAATTCATATGATGCTTTGAGGTTCTAATATCAATTCATATGAAGCTTTAAGGAACTGACATCAATTCATGTGATGCTTTAAGGAACTAACATCAATTCATATGATGCTTTAAGGAACTAATATCAATTCATATGAAGCTTTAAGGAACTAACATCAATTCATATGATGCTTTAAGGAACTAATATCAATTCATATGATGCGTTAAGGAACTAATATCAATTCATGTGATGCTTTAAGGAACTAATATCAATTCATGTGATGCTTTAAGGAACTAATATCAATTCATATGATGCTTTAAGGAACTAATATCAATTCATGTGATGCTTTAAGGAACTAACATCAATTCATGTGATGCTTTAAGGAACTAATATCAATTCATGTGATGCTTTAAGGAACTGATATCAATTCATGTGATGCTTTAAGGAACTAATATCAATTCATGTGATGCTTTGAGGTTCTAATATCAATTCATATGATGCTTTAAGGAACTGATATCAATTCATATGATGCTTTAAGGAACTAACATCAATTCATATGATGCTTTAAGGAACTAATATCAATTCATATGATGCTTTAAGGAACTAAAATCAATTCATGTGATGCTTTAAGGAACTAATATCAATTCATATGATGCTTTAAGGTTCTAATATCAATTCATATGATGCTTCAAGGAACTAACATCAATTCATATGATGCTTTAAGGAACTAATATCAATTCATATGATGCTTTAAGGAACTAACATCAATTCATATGATGCTTCAAGGAACTAACATCAATTCATATGATGCTTTAAGGAACTAATATCAATTCATATGATGCTTCAAGGAACTAATATCAATTCATATGATGCTTCAAGGAACTAACATCAATTCATATGATGCTTTAAGGAACTAATATCAATTCATATGATGCTTCAAGGAACTAATATCAATTCATATGATGCTTTAAGGAACTAACATCAATTCATATGATGCTTTAAGGAACTAATATCAATTCATAAGATGCTTTAAGGAACTAATATCAATTCATGTGATGCTTTAAGGAACTAACATCAATTCATATGATGCTTTAAGGAACTAATATCAATTCATGTGATGCTTTAAGGAACTAACATCAATTCATATGATGCTTTAAGGAACTAACATCAATTCATGTGATGCTTTAAGGAACTAATATCAATTCATATGATGCTTTAAGGAACTAATATCAATTAATGTGATGCTTAAAGGAACTAATATCAATTCATGTGATGCTTTAATGTTCTTGTAACTTTTTATTTTGTGATTGAAGTACAAGTGTTAGCGATATAATTACCAATTAAACAAATTAAAATTAATATTTGAGCAACATAAACCAGCCAAGTAGTCAGGTTTTCCAGATCAAACCTTTTCATGAACAATTCATAATTTTTTGTTACCAAAATGTTGAGATTTTACTTTATTTTCACTAGGTGATAAAATTTGTGTTATTTTGTTTTTACCCTTAAGCTCTATAGTAAAAATCTTTGGCCAAGTAAATAAGATGATAAATTTAAAGATTAAATTTTGAAAGGTACATATATTGAATAAATTTGCATAAATGTGCATGAACTATGCAGGGTTTTAAAATAATCACACTGTAAATACCTTAATTTTAAAAGTAAACTTGAACAGAAAGGATAAAAAGACCGAGTTTGTCAGAGTTTACAGGTCTGTCAAATTTCTGGTCACAGATTGGTCAGTTTGTTTTGATGATGCTCTATCAAAATTATGAATAATTAAACCGAATGCGGATTGTAAATGAAATAGATGCACATTATGAACAGTCTATTAAATCATTTTGATTATTGTATTATTAGATTTTTGTATTTCTGGATTTCAAGAATCTCATTACTCTATATCCAGTAAAACCTCAGTGTGTTCTGAGAATGTAATGAGCTTTAAATTATCTGGTTTCATAGGTCCAGTCTTTATCACTGCACCAATCAGAATGCTTCATTCATATTTTCAATTAGTTGTTTCTATCATGACATCACTTTCTGGTATTATGACATCACGCACTGGTATTATGACATCACATCATGCTATTATGATGCAACTCGGTGTGTTCTCAGAACTGAATGAGCCTTTTAATTGCTGTGAGAAACAGATTAAGACTGTTTGTATCACTCATTGAGTAATGAGTTTCTTGAAACCAAGTATCACAAAACCCTAAAAATAAAATAATTCTAAAATGATTTAATAGACTGTTTATGATGGTTTTCATTGCCAGAGCCTTAGGGATCTGGCTATATTTATCCCGGACTCAAAAAGTTGCTATGGGTGTTGGACTGTGTTATTAACATCATTTTATTGTTCATAAAACAACTGTATTTTAGTAAGAATACTGGGACGCAGTCAAAATTGGTATACGTGCATTCTACTACTTGAATTATGTATCAATTTTAGGGATAAAGTCTACAAATTATGGTCTGCACATGCATATAGAACTGGTTCTAACTCGTTTTTACTACAAGAATTAGGTGTAAATTTCAGGGATACAGTCTATAAATCTGTTCTCAGCATACAAATACAGCTGGTTCCTAAATCGGTATCTTCACTGATTAGTGATTGATGTTAAATTTAATAAAGGGACAAACGACAATCTTGATTTTTTAAAAGCTCGCAGAGCCCCGATAGTTTTTCTACATAACTTGCATTTGTTCAATAATAAATATTAATTATAAGAATAATATAAAGGAAATTGTTTGAATATTACTAACTGTTAGTGTACAGCTATGTATCTCTTCTTGATAATGTCTGATTTTAAAATAAAGCAACACCTCTTCAAGCATTAAACAGAGTTGATGAAATTTTAACTGAAGCATCTTCTAAAGAGTTTGAAATGGTCTAGTCCACTGCCACTTATTCTCATGAACTACTGATCAGATTTCAATACGGCCACTGCAGATCCCTTTGAAGGGGTAGGCAGAGGGGTAGAATCCCCCCAAATTCATGTTCATTTTATCATTTTTTGTTCATGTCCATTAAAGGTCTTCATCATGATCACTGCATTGTTTCAGGTACTATCTCGCTCGCATCAAAAGAGCAGTGGCAGAAAAACAATAACGTGGCTCCAGCGTAAATGGAGTTTCTACGATAGAATTTGCAGCAACTCTGCAGTTCAGTGTGAGAAGGTTCTAGGCCCATTTTCCATATTTTATCTCGATGTACATGGAAGATGAGCCTGGCATGTTCATGCCTTTTAGGCGCCATATAACCTTTTCATGTGTTGGTGCGCCTTAAAACCCCAATTCAATTCAATTCAATAAAAACATCTAACATTAAACCCTTTCTTCTAATGTAAAAGAGTATGATAATCGACCTTTGGAAATGGCCGAAAACGACACATACGAAATATTGCAGTCTCGGTTTGATTGAGACTGTTCATGAGCGGTAGTGAAATATGCTAGCTACCGCTCACACCCTCTAGCCCTGGGTTGAGCAGAACTCAATATTCATAAAATCAAAAGTACAAAAATTTAAACCATCCCGAAGATGGCATGCATATGGCGGTCGGTGGACATGGAGTGTAACGCATCTCCATGGCGTATGGTCCCAGTATCTAATAAAATTAAATGCCCCTAAAAGCGAAATAAACATAATAAAATTTAGTTGGGAGCAGCGGTTATAAAGCCTGCATATCACAAGTAACAGTCAAAAGACTAAATTATGCAGACAACATATCTTATAAGTGGTTAAACAATACCCAGAGCCTTTAATCGGCTGGAGTAGTGAAACCACTGAATCGAAAATTAAGTAAGAAAACTTACATTGCTAAAAACAGAGATTACCTTTACAGACGCTAATCTTTCAATCCAATTGCCATTATATTATCATTAAGTTGTCTTTTTGTTTATAACTATGATAATTTACCAATTCTTCATATTCTAATCATGAAACATTCTATTTAGTGATCCATTACACATACTATTTCAGATATCTATTATATTCATATTATTATACAACACAGATGACAAAATTAAAAACATGTTCATTTTGTCTCATGAAGACTCGTTTATCTAGAGCTGAAATCTTTCATGATAATTGTGTTTTGATTGTTGACAATTACAAATAAAAAAATTCTAACATCTACACACTGTTCGTTTATTTTTTATCATGCTCAATATCCTTACTGTTTTCTTATGTAACTGTTCTGACCGGCTTGTGATACTTTGTATCACTGTTTTCTTGTTTGTATTTGGAGTTACACCAATCACTTTTTCAGATTGCATTCAGCCATTTTATAACACCACAGGTTCTTCTCTACTGTTGTTGCATGTAGCTATTGAATTACATATTTTATCACATAACTTACAGTGTGTGTAATAAAGCCAGGTTATATTTATCATATTTCACTAATGGAATAAATATGCAAATGAAAGTCGAACCATCGTTTGTTCTTTTGCATTCAACTTTGTTTGCATCGGAATTTCCTCGTCAATTTCCTAACGTTGAAAATACCGGATAACGGAAATCAACGAGGTAGTTCCGTTGTTCGGTGTCATACGGAGAAGACTGTCAACGTATGATGTCATCATACAAACATACGTTATATATAGT
>JAWPHD010012449.1:0-75757 GCA_037043455.1 Cyrtodaria siliqua | reverse complement strand
CGTACCAAAATTGGACATACAAAAACGTAAGATTTTCACTTATTTAAATGTATTCATTTTTACAAATACCTCTTAAGGTCTCACTACAGAATTACCTCCCTTGACCATGACGGTAGGAAGATTCTTACACCGTAAAAAATAGGGCTGTGTTAATCGGTTTGCTCTCAACTTGGAAATGTGCAATCATTCTCTTATTTCTGCCTTCAGGTGACAATATTGGAACATGTTCATGACTTCTGCCAAGTTTGGATGCCACTGGGTGATTTTCGAGGAAGATATGATAATTTGAAAATGGGTAGGAATACAGTTGAATTATCAGTGAAATGGAGCTAGTTTTGAGGGGTGCTGAAAAAGACTGGAATTTAAAAAAAAAAAAATCTGGTCAACTTTTGATTTTTTGTGGATATTCTGAGCTTCAGAGGAAGGTTTGCAGATTGAGGGGAGATTTAAAGACCAATGGACATTTTATAGTATGTTTGCAGTGGTCCACAAGTGACCGTTTCTACATATATTATATAGTGTTGATTAATTCACTAGTGAGACGTTAAGTATATAAAACTGCTATATTTTTTATCCAGTCAAAACTGTCAAGTTCTAAACTCACTCAAAACATGATTTTTCAAATTCCTTACCCCACCCATTCGACTTCTCAATGTTACCTGAACCATAGTCCATAACGCCAGTAATAATTATAGTTTATCACTGATGAGTTATCAATTATATATCACAGTACCTTCATAAATACAATCCTAGAGAAATATCCATAAAACATGCACTTTAAACACTGTAAAAATCAGAAATAAAAATATTATATTGTCCACGCAAAAAAAAAAAAAATTCTCATTCGGATACCTTTGCATGATACCTTTGTATTGATGAATACCACGAATCGCCTTTGTACAGTACGTGTTCGCGCAAATTAAGTCACAGGCAAACACTGGTGGTGAAATACTTTTTGTGGTGAAATATTGGAGTTAACCCTTGTTTCAAATATAGTGGGTACATGTCCGTGCATTTACATGTATGCATCTTCATTCATAATAAAAGCGCTAGTTAAGTTTGCAATGGTTCTGCAATGATTTCAAAAATTGCGATTTCAAATACAAAGTATATCAGACTGCTTAACGAACATTCGCAATATCGCGATTTTAAAATGTTTGTTTTACTTCAAAATTTTATAGTTTTAACATGCCATAAACTCAGTCAAAACGCATGTCTGTTTTCAAAATAACGGGTGAAACATAGGTCGCCCCTAATAACTATTCGACAGTTTCCCTGAAGAAATAGATTAAAGTTTTACACTTACCATACGCCGCAAGTCTCACTGTGATATATTAGCACTCGAATTCGACCGTTCGCAAGAACTAGTTTGCTATGTTCTATGTCAAACTTACTCATTGTATAAAGGACATAACGAGTCAACATATTGTCGAAATCAATGTTATAAAATAATTGTTATATTATTTCATGTTATATTATACAGCACCCGTACATGGCTGGTCATAATATAAAGGAAATGCAAATTCCATACTTTGCCAGAATCAGTAGGTCCGGTTCTACGACAGCCGTATTCAGCTGGACATAATTCAGAGGGTACTTATGCTCGCAAATGTGTCGGATCTAGAACGGATATGTTAGTCTCTCCACCAACTCTGCAGAATCCGTAGGTAAAATTCTATGCGTGTGGTTCTTAAGACTTATGAATACATATTCGAAAGACTGCAAAATACAACAACACAGAAACACAAAGGAAAATACAAGACAAATAAATGCATTCCTATATAATTCATGTATGGACGTGTCAACAATCCGTTCACGGTATGCACGTAATTTAAATCATCCGGTTGCAATATCTGTGCGATTGAACAGAGTACTTATGAGTTTTCACAAAACACATACTCCAAGACTTTGTTTGGCAATGTCTCACTCTTCAAACTGAATCAAAATATGGTAACTGTAGTCTTTGCAGAGAACGTTTAAAGTAGCTATCCCGCCATCAAAAGTCAAATTTACAACATATGTACACCGTTTCTAAACCTGCTGACGACGAGGTATGTATATAACTTACATATTTTAAAAATCCAAACTCTATAGACACAATGTAAACGGCTTTACCCAGCCAGGCAGGCCAAACACCAAAATTGGAGCGTCGAATTAAAAGTCACCAATTTCTTAAATTATTTTACGCATATTCAATCACGGATATTTTAAGAAACCGTGAATAAAACCTATACTTTTAATTCGCACATATACATTACTATATGACCTGAACACCTGGATAGAGTTCTGATAAACGATAGCGTAGTGTATTTTTTCCGTTATTTGGCGGATTAGTTTCTTTAAACAATATACTGTTAGGTGCACGTACAAGCAAGACATAGTCCTTTCATGTAATTGTCACCGAATAGTTGTCGATGCTCGTAAAACACACCATCACCTTTAGACGACTTGGTTCTGATTTTAGACAGTCAGGTTGGCGAGATTAAACATTATAGTGGCCTGTGTTGAAATATAAATAACCCTTAACCCGCTACATATATATAATGGACTGTTATTTCTTTGAATTAAGACCATTCCATTTTGACAAAGGGGTGTTTTGGGGATGACTGTTCAGCAGCCGGACATTGTAAACCCAGATCAGCATTCATGCTGATCCGTGTTTACAATGGATGCAAAGGCTATTATACTCGTGCTTAGCGGGTTAAGGGTTAATATTGTAAATATGTATGCATATCTAGATCTACATGTACTATTTAAGGGTTTAGTGTCTTTTTTTGTGCGTTCATTGGGGTATGAACTGTTAGTTGTCGAAGTACATAACGCATAATGCCCGAAGGGAAGGGCATTATGTGCGCTATGTGATTCGACAACTAACAGTTCATACCGCAATGAACGCGCAAACAATTACACTAAACCCTTATAATTGCAATCCACGGTTTTAAACTATTTATCTAATTATTTTAATATCCCTCTCCTAAATCCGCCCCTGTAAATCCGAACTATATTGTTACGCAGCACGCGTATTCTATGAATGGCGCATGAAAGTAGTTCTTCTTAAAGTTCATTGGAAAATGAACGTAGCAATTGATCATGTGATCGTCCTTTGACCAATCACATTGTTTGTATTATCTAAATGTTTGAGTGACTGCAATTATATGCATATAATGTATACCTAATCATAAGTACAGATCTCGTATGGTATACTCTCGTATGGTATACTGAGCGTGGGGACAGCCCTATCTATAATAACCGTGGTTGGAATTTCAATAAAAAGTCTGTGTGGTTGTTTCTTTTTTCGGGGTATCAATTTCAATTTCTTTATTGCGATTTTGGCCACCGGCCCATAACACAATGCATTTTATATACAAACAAACAAATATGTAACTGGTATACCCGAACACATATATACATGGAGTTAATATACAAAACCACCAATATTTTAGGCAGTCAACGCGAAAAAATATGTATTCACAAATTCTCTAAAAAAACATGTCCTTTTGTGAAAAGCATGAAATATAAACACGGCTAAGTTTTTTTATATAAATTAATGGATTTTCATTTGAAAACAATGATTTAAATGTATACTGAGAATACTTATGTGTAAATTGTATTGGTAAGTATTTCAGTCTCATCATACAGTTTGCATTCAAATATAAAGTGATATTCATTTTCTACTGTGTTCCGGCAATGTTTGTATACCCTTTTATTCCTTGGAATACCCTTTTATTCCTTGGAATACCTCTGTATCTCCTTATTTCTATTTTGAGGTCATGCAATGAAGTTCGAAAAGATGATACGAGTAGTGATGATACGATGATGATACGAGTAGTGCATGCCTGAATTCTCGTATTGAAAGGCAATTTAAATGTTTTTCAAACTTAAAATCTGTTTTAAAATCTCGGGATAATTCTAATTTTTGGTTAGTGTGTTAAGTTTGTCATTATATTGTATTGTTATGTGCATATAGTCTCTTATAATTGTTTTAGGGTGACATAATTACAGTCATATATAATGTTTAATCGAGTATGCTTCTGCACTATATAGAGACTTTAATAAACTACAAAACGACAAAACAGTTAATACTGGTATCATAATTCATGAAGTATGACCCGATGTGCAAACCAGCTACAATTTGAAACCTTATGTTACCAAACAATGCAAAACGAACATTTTCAAAAGCTCTTCTCAAAACTGAAATGTAACGTAACAATGCAAACAGCTTCACGAGAGATGTGTTTACACTTTACATCATTCAATATGTGGTTATGGCATTACAGCATAATTAGATCATTAACTTACAAAACATGAGTCCGTTAATCGCATATGTAAACATATTCAATCATATGTAAATGTGTATACTAAAAGGAAAAAGAAACGCATAACATAACACACAATTCCACGTAATATTCCAGATAAATCTCAACGTGTTTTGTACAAAAAGGGGCTAAAACTAATTACAGAAAGGACAACTCTTTCATGGAGCAGAACTTTGAATCAAAGTATACTTTGTTACACGAAATTCATAAATGTTGAAGTTTCGCTTGAAAAAAATCAAGCCAGTTCAGTACTGTATTTAATGTTAAGGGATTGCAATGTTTAAAGCTAAACTTGCTCACCTGCTTGAGCCAAATGCGCATTCTGTCGATAATGAAACTTTAAATGGGTAACTATTGGTGTGTTCGGTGCTGTTTAAACCTTCTTTCCGAAAGCACAGGCCTAATTTCGCCCTGTACCATTCGATTAGCAGTAGCATATAAACTTCATGGACAGTCTCAATCAAACCGAGACTGCATTATTGTGTATGTCTCCTGTTCGGCCGTTTCCAAAGGTCCATTATCATACTCTTGCAATATATAGCGGAAATACCCATTATGCGTTTCTTTTTCCTTTCAGTATATTTATTCACAAACAAATTAAAATGCATAATAAGACACGTTTGGCAAAGAATTTATGAACTATGAAGTAAACATTAATTTAGTAACAATATAAACTCACAATCAATATACCACTAGGTTGTATTTTGATATTTTCACTTCATGATTGATAAAATGCCAAAAAACTGTTTAAGTATGCATATTTCTCCCATTTCTGCTCATGTGAGATAGGAGTTTTCCTCATGTGAGATAACTCTTTCTTGCATACTGGACAAGGAAATCCGTCATTTTACCGGGGCTAGATATTTCCATCTCACCCTAGGGTCGAGATAAAATTCACGCGCAACAATAATGACGTCAATAGCGTGAACAGATGCATGACGTCATTGTGCTAAAAACATTAAAATGTTAGTTATTGGTGACGTCGATGCCCAAAATGTCATTGATATGCAAGAAAAAGAATCCACCATGAGTTTATCCATGTGAGAT
Source organism: Cyrtodaria siliqua (assembly GCA_037043455.1). NCBI lineage: Eukaryota > Metazoa > Mollusca > Bivalvia > Adapedonta > Hiatellidae > Cyrtodaria > Cyrtodaria siliqua. The sequence continues at coordinate 70,394 of JAWPHD010012449.1, read as the reverse complement.
AGGGAAATCTCACCCTCGGGATCAGAATTGCAACCACGAACTCGGCAGAGCCTCGTCCCTGGTTACAATTCTGACCCTCGGGTGAGATTTACCTTTCTTGCATACTGGACAAGGAAATCCGTCATTTTACCGGGGCTAGATATTTCCATCTCACCCTAGGGTCGAGATAAAATTCACGCGCAACAATAATGACGTCAATAACGTGAACAGATGCATGACGTCATTGTGTTAAAAAACATTAAAATGTTAGTTATTGGTGACGTCGATGCACAAAATGTCATTGATATGCAAGAAAAAGAATCCACCATGAGTTTATCCATGTGAGATAGGTAAATCTCACATGGATACTCATGATGGATACTTATATTCTTGCATACCGGACAAGGATATCCGTCATTTTACCGGGGCTAGATATTTCCATCTCACCCTAGGGTCGAGATAAAATTCACGCGCAACAATAATGACGTCAATAACGTGAACAGATGCATGACGTCATTGTGTTAAAACACATTTAAATGTTAGTTATTGGTGACGTCGATGCACAAAATGTCATTGATATGCAAGAAAAAGTATCCACCATGAGTTTATCCATGTGAGATAGGTAAATCTCACCCTCGGGATCAGAATTGCAACCAGGAACTCGGCAGAGCCTCGTCCCTGGTTACAATTATGACCCTCGGGTGAGATTTACCTATCTCACATGGATACTCATGATGGATACTTATAATCTCACATGGATACTCATGATGGATACTTATAATCTTACATGACATGTGACTTACGACGTCGTGACGTTACGTCGACGTCGCCTTATTCTGGCGTTAAATCAGCAAAGTCATTGATTTTATGCCGGTCATAAACACATAATGGGAGAAAAATAATCCATCATGAGTGATCCATGTGAGATAGGGAAATCTCACCCTCGGGATCAGAATTGCAACCAGGCACTCGGCAGAGCATCGTTCATGGTTGCAATTCTAACCCCTCGGGTGAGATTTCTCTATCTCACATGGATACTCATGATGGATTCTTATATTCCTAAAACAACTTTTGTCAAATGTATAAATGTTTAATTCTATGACGCGTAGACTCCAATACATGCAGAAATTGGCACATTTAAAGGATAGGTATTAAAACCAGTAACCACACAGGAGTCCACAATTCGAGCTGAACATCAAGGCAATACAGTCATTCCTTGTCCCTTGTCAGTTTGGACTAAACGAGATCATGAATCTGAAAAAAGAAAATATGATAAAAATAAAAACAAATATTAAGTATACTTTGTCAGAAAGATGTATCTGGGATAAATAGTCATAAAACATACATGTATAAAAAATAATGTTGGATGCCCATATTTTGTCCAAATTTGCTTTTGTATAAAAAAAATAGGTTTAAGGGGCAAAAACCTGTATTGACCTATAGGTTTAAGAGCTATTAGCTCCTTAATTAGCTTATAATGCATTTAGCTCATAAAAGCATATGTTGGTCCGTAATAGCGAATTCAGACCAATATCAGTATCAAATCATTCCTCCGTTCACGAATACATGCCAATATCAGTATCACATCATTGCTCCGTTCACGAATACAAGCCAATATCAGTATCAAATCATTGCTCCGTTCATAAATACAGGCCAATATCAGCAAATCCTTGTTCCGCATTGTATTCCATGACACAGGGATTCCCCAATAGAATTAACATTTGTCAGTTGTCAAACATTTATCTATTTTAACAGAACATAACAAAATATACATTTTGATTTGTACAACGTGCATCATTATATATAAATACAAAACATATATACATAGATATTAGTCACGTGACTAACGGAACAGTGCATAGTCCTATATTTATCCTATATTTATCATTTCTGTATAAAGTAAATTTCATTTCTAGTTGAGAATAAACTATTCTATATAAATTATAAAAAGCTATCTATTTCAAACCATCAAGCCAATACCAAACCTCAAACAAACAATAGCACGTTAAACTGTGTTATAATTCATCGTATTGGCAATAAACTCCGACTTCAAGAATAAGGTGCAGATATCTAAATACTCGTGTCATGTTAATTTGTTAATTTATAATGAAATATAGTTTTCCACAAAATATAGTGTTTTACTATATATAAAACAAAAGTATTCATGTACTGTTTATTAACGTGTAAACGTTTCAAGTATCGCTACACATCTTTTTGTTTCACGACAAGAAACTAAGGCGTCTTTTAAACTGAATAATTTCTTCGCACACCAGCACTGAACAAGAGGCCCAAGAGGGCATGTGGACGCTCTACTGGCTAAAATGGCTCAGATATCAAGGGTTGTCATCATACATTTCCCATCAGTACTTATTTTAAATTAGAAGGCCACGGCCTGCTTACATGTTCAGCCCTATAATACAGGCCCAGACGTTTTATTTGAGCAACACCAATGTCAGTCCCAAAATATATTAAATTAATGTCATTAACCGCGGGAGATCCATGTGGTAGCGGAGACCGGACGTGAACTATCTTTTGTAGAAAGTATGCCACAGCGACCAGAAATCCGCACATGATGTTAGATGCATATAAGGAACATTCTGTTGAAGTTTGGTGATATTATACGAGAAAGAAGCAAGATACGCATGTCGTAGCGGAGACAGGACGAGACATGAATTTTATCAGAAGTAGGTCACAGTGACTCGACATTTTGCACATGATGGTAGATACATATAAAGAACATTCTGATGAAGTTTGCTGAAGATCCTGCAAAAAGAAGCAAGAGAAGCATGTCGTAGCGGAGACAGGACATGACCTATATTTCGTAAAATGTAGGTCAGAGTGACCCAATATTTTGCACATGATGTTAGACGAATGTAATGAAGGTTTTTATCAATATCAACAAACTGGCAAAGATTGGTAAAGATAGGATTCAAAATAGAGGCACTAGAGTGTTAACATGACAATGTAAAGCATTTTTCGTTAATTCAAGGACAATAACTCCAGTGTTACTGGCCCGATCTGGATGGTTTTCGAACTCGTCCGAGCTTGATAATAATAATCTGGTTAAGTTTGGTAAAGATGTAAAACGAAGGTGTTAGAGTGTTGACATCAAAAAGTTAACGGACGACGGATGGATAGACGGACGACGGTCAAAAGGCCATGGCATAAGCCCTACTGGCGGCCTTTGGACAGTAGAGCTAAAACTTGACACTGCACCCAAATCACGTGACAAAACGATTTAGTAAACAATTACAGACCATACTCGGTAAAAGCCCACTTAGAGTTTAAGACATGCATGCTCAATTTAAAACTATGGTGGAGGATTGCCGATAATTTGATTTAGATACTACTGGTAATGGCTATAATATCTGTCTATTTTATAATGCAAACTTATTCCAGATGGCACTTTGTATTAACTGTTTGTATTTTTAAATAAAGTATTTAAATAAAAACCGTTAACACTGTTATTCATGTCAACGACAGTAAGAGTAACACGAAATATTTTTAAGATAGAGGTTTGTTCGCGGACACAGATGCCCCCGTTGAAATTAAAACTCCGCAAAATAATATGCTAATTTCAAATTGTGACATAATCGGCATATACAGTTCGGAACAACCCACTGAATACTGAGGTTTGGCACACATGATAGACTAACATAGAGTTTAATTAACATTGTTGTTGTGATAAAGGAAATATTTCCCGAGTGAGAAAGATTCTTGCGATATATAAATATAGAAACGAGTGCGCTTGAGCACGTGTTTCTATATCGCAAGAATCTTTCTCACGAGGTAATTATTTCCCGTATCATGACAACAATGTTAATTAAACTATATATTATATATTTTGTGATGAATTTCTTTCCAATCGTCTTTTGACACTCGTATTTCCTTTGGCGACAGCGTGGGGTAATACATAAATATCGTGACGTCATTCGCGCTGTGTGACATCACGATATTGCTGCACAGGCACAGGCTGGAACCGTCCTGTTGGGAAATTTCTATAATTCATCACAGAATATATAATATAAACAAATCATTATTGGGTGTAACATTTGACTGATTTTAATACTGAAACGTTGCCTGTATTGTCATAGAACCTAATCCTCATGTAAATTTAAAATTAGTCCATTTATAAATATAAGAAGTTAAATCAACTTTTTCATATTTTATTAAAAATTAAAATAAAATATAATGTTCAATTAATCTTCCATAAAGGGAAGTAGTATTAAAACTTCATAATGTTACTCTTTCACTCAATATTTCGGCCCCTTGGCCTTTTTACAAGAGGTAAAGATTACACGAAGCACTTGTGTCACGTCCATTTTGCGTGTAAGCGACGGAGTTACGCTACACTTCCTGGATCTTTGGATCATAAAGCTTGGTACTAAAGTACCTTTGGGTGAAATGTAAAGTTGTAGTAATACTTTATCATATTTTTGAACTCTTGTGAATTGTGGCGAGTTCGGGAAACGATATAACGTCACTCTGAGCCATGACGCGAGTCATTGCGGGAAATGACGTTACGTTGAACAGGAAGCGTAGCCATGACGGTGAGTCACTACTTACGTCGATTACACGCAAAATGGACGTGACACAAGTGCTCTTCGTGTCATCTTTACCTCTTGAAAAAGGCCAATAGGCCGAAATATTGAGTAAAAGAGTAACATTATGAAGTGAAAATAAAATAGAACCATAATTTGGCATAATTTTCAAGTATCCTGTAAGGTTTCAGCAACATTCATGAAAAACGAAAACAAAGTCGAAATCGTTTAATAAAATCAGACCAAAGAGATATGTAAATTAATGTAAGAATAAAATTAAATAATACTTATTACAGATAATAATTATTTGCTATTCACTATAACGGCTAAACTATAATTATGACCATTGCAATGCCAGCAGCAACGACGTTTATTTCTGAATGTTTATACTACCTCATGAGCTGATGGATGCTTGTTTGAAGTCTAGATTTAGTATAGACAGTTCAGTGTTACACAGTCGTGTGGTGGCATTAACACCTTAAGTTTTTGTTAACATTTCCTTTCTTCATCTTTTATTTAAAATGTCACTTTCACAATTGTCACCTATGTTTTGCTTTTATCGACCAAAATTTGTTTTTATCTTTCGATTTATCCTACTTTTAACCACGCCAACGTTCGAGGGATGATCAAAATATACGTGGACTTTTCTTATAACTTTTTAACGGTTTGGAATATCGCATTTGAATTTGTTCATACTAGTAGCTCGATTTAATGTTGACAATTCCTGTATATATTTCATCTTCACGTTTACAAATAAGCAATTTATGGTCGTTTTAAATACCCCTTTTTTGGAAACACGGAGCACGGTCTAAATGACGCCATTTTTACGTAAGGTCCATCCCAGGCTTTCTTTTATTTCTTCATTACACGTGCGCATAATGCCGCCAACATTTGTCTGCTGCTAGAATGGCCTCATTTGAACAGGTGGACGTCTTTTCCGCCGTCTTTTCCGCTCTGATTTCGCATACGGTGCAGTTGTTTAACACCAGTAACTAAAAAAACAACGACACATTTATGGCTTCAGCTGAAATTACGGAAACACGCGCAGTGATCAAATTTTGCGTAAATCTAGGTTATTAATACAAAAATGAAAAAAAAAATTAAAATTGTAAAATCTTATATGTTTTCTTCAAAATATAAAATAATACCGATATATATTACATAAATATGTCTTTTGAAATGACTATGCTATATTTGTTTTACTATATACAAAATTGTTAAACTCGATCGAATTCATATGATCTCTTTCGAAAGTTGTGATATGATTATCCAACAATGTTGTAAAATACATATTTACTATACTACAAACCATGACTAATACTATAATCTAATTAAATATCAATTACGTTGAATATTTATAGAATGTTTCATCATGTATAACGTTAGGTTGTTGTTGGTTTTCACGGCAACGTCATTGCACATAAAATGACGTGCTCTGTGACAGCTACAGTGGGGTTGTAAAACATCGTGTTTCTTGTAATCTGTTTCAAATCATTTTATAATATTTAATGATATGAAAGTGAAAATGTAGACCTTTATTGCCATATAATTTAAAGTTACTTGTGTTATAAAAGTGTATTTACAATTACAAATGTCCACGTAATATTTGAACGGCCCTCGTATTGACCTTTAAATGAGCACACGACAAATGCTGAAGGATTTATCAAGATTTTTTATTAATAATGATTTGCAGAAAGGCAAATTATTTAGAAATAAAAAAAATGAGACGATGTCAGTTTTAAAAACATCAAGATTGTCGTGTACTTTTAACTTGTTAACATAAACCCCTGTTTTAGCTTAAAGCTACAGACCGTGTATTTTAATCGCTTATTTCTTTGTCTATATATGTAACTTCATGTTCACCAGCTCATGGAGAAATCGGGTATTGACGTGATCAAATTTACCACAGGACATCATTTACTATATAGACACCGAGCAGTTCACATGTTCGTGACTCGAACACACGACGTTCTATTTTACAGTCCAACGTTCTAACCACTAAGCTAGGACGACTTCTTGAAAACATGACTTAACATATTTGAACGACCTTCAATACGTAACAGCATGTACTCCATCATCTCGCACATGTAAATAGCCATTGCGTGGTGTAATACTGTTTATTATCAATTTAACTAAGATTCCGTCTCAAAACTTTAATCTCGATATTTTTTTTAGCGAATGATAAAGAAATATAAAAAGATCTGACAGGGAAAGTAGCATTCAAGGAGGACAGTCAACCACAAAACACAGAAACAAACACGCAAACAGACAAACAAGAAGGCAAAAGTAATATTAAATACAAACGACATCACAAACACAAAAGGGTTGACAATAGGGCTACCGCCTTGAAACAGTCAGTGGCAAAGTAGGCCACTGCGGGTTTAAACCGGTTCTAGGGGGCACCAAACCTCACAATCAGGACAGTGTAAATAAAGAAATTCACGCCATGATCTAATCTCTAACCAACAAGGCAGCATCAATAGGTAATATAAGTAAAACACAAATATGCTCGTGTAAATTAATACAAAAAAACAATAGCCTAGAAAGCATATAAGTTTGTGCGCATGTGTTTGCTGTAGTAAAGACATAATGACTAGCTAGTGTTAGAACTGCTACAACATACCAACATGCGTCTCTTGTTTCATTCGTTATATCATACGCTGCTGCAAAATGGCGATCGAAGACATTTTCTTGTATTATTGCAATACAAAATAGGGCCATGAGGTTTTATTTAGGAACTGGCAAATATACACCTACAGCTGCCATAGAAGGAGTTCTGGGCTGGGTGCCATCATATATTAAGCAATGGAAATGTATTTGTAACCATTGGAGTCGTAATGTGCACACAACATTTTCTAGGATAAACAAACCAATTTTAATTTGGGCCTATAGTAACGCAACTCGATCTTGGAAGAATTGGGTATATGTCATTACCGAAAAGTTTAAGTAGATTGGTCACAGTACTTACTCTGATATATATGTTCCCTTTCCAAGTCTAAATCACTGGAACCTTAATGGATCAGCACGTTTTAAAATGGAAAAATAGTATTAACAAAGCAGAACGTGTAAATGGAGTAGGTATAACTAAGTTGAGAACGTATAGATTGTTAAAATCTGAATATATCGTTGAATCTTATTGTACACTAATACTTCCATTAATGCACTGGTCTGCATTTGCCAAATTTAGAAGTGGGGTCGCACCCTTAAGAATTGAAACTGGTCGATATGAAAATCTAAGAAAAAGCCAACGCTTTTGTCCCTTTTGTGTTCAACAGGTTGAGGATGAAAAACGTGCTAATTTAAGGTGTAGCATATATGTTGACAGCAGAAAGGTCTTGTTAGGCAAGGCATATTCTTTCTGTCCGGATTTTGTAAATTTAAACGATATGGGTAAAATGATTTGCATGTTTTTCAATAAGGAGATGATTCGATTATTTGCATAAACCCGTTATCTAACATGGTTGATGAAAATACTCAATACTGATTAGCTATTGAGGAGTTTTTAAAAAAGCTGTATAAACCTTTGACGTCACGTCCTTCAACCGTTTAGAACGTCATTTCAAACGATCAACAGTTTAGAACGTCATTTCAAACGATTTTCAACGTCGGAATACATCCCAAACAAAGATTAGGTTATTTTAAGGCAAAGTTACGTTCAAACAACAAATTGAACTTGCTTGAAACACGATAAAGCTGTATATTTCCTTCGTTTGGTATTGATATATGAACGTATAATAAGTTGTGAGAATGTGTTTGTATTTTGTTCAATCTCTCGAAAATGGGTAAATAAAATACATAAATATTCAATAAGCTAGTATGCGCTGTCAAAAAGAGTCGATAATGACTATGATCCAATTTCCACGGTTTATGTCGGTTTCGCGTGTAAAAGCGACAGGCAAAATGCAATAAAAGTCAATATGTGAGTTATGTGATAAATAGAATCTAACATTCGTTCTCATTCATTATTGAATTTATTAAACTCGTTAGCTTGGCAAGAGCCTAGCATTATATCATTTTGCCAACTCGTTTAATAAATTCAATAATTGCGCATTCGAAAGTTCGCATATTTAAGAAGTGGAAAAGACTAACGATACAAAAAAACTAAATCGACGTTGAAGAATTAATCAGCAGGAGTATAGCACATATACGAATTAAGTCTGCAGTTGTAAATAAATATACTAATTTGTGTTCATCTGTAGAGTTATTAAAATAAGGATTAGGCTTCTTTATCATATAAATTCGCTCTAATATCATTTTATAAAAGAAGAACCTTATTTCATAATCAGTAAGCCATAGGCTCCTGTGATCATACAATATATACATATACATTTTAACAGACGTAGCAAGATTCGTACATACATGTATTAATAAATATCAGATGCAAAAATAAACACGGGTATACTGTTTACTTCTTTTTAGAGAACAAAAAACAGAAAACAAAAATAGAAACGAAACACATGAACACGTCAAAATCTCAATTTAACATTTCACTGAGGTGACTAAACATAGCTACATATATCATTGTTATGGTTGATGTATTATACTTAATCATATCCGTGTCATCAACATATAAGCACATACACATACATTTAAAACACAATCAAAAATGTCCTATTTGCATTTTCAAACGTGACAAACCACCACACATAAAAATAGTATAATTATACACAAAACATTACAACTGAGAAGGGGAAAATGAGACAAAGAATTACAATTACATCAAATCAATTTATTAACTTAATTTTCCTTAAATCAAATGCTTTAAAAATATACACACTTAAATTTTTAATTTCTTTTTCATTTTTGCTGTAAAAAGAAGTTCATTAATTTAAACATGCTCGTTCGATTTTAAAAATACTTTTTAATATATATTTTTCGGATGTCTTTAAACAGATCGCAATCTGAAATGAAATGAAACTCGTCTTCAAGTTTGTTGTGCATAATCTATCCACTGGGCTACCGGTTGTATGCGCTCAAGGAGACTGACTGCGATGAAATGCATACATCAAAAATGCTAAAACTTCTTGATATCAATGATACGGTTATATAAAAGAAAAAAACTGGTGTTCGCAACATTCATTCTTTTCTAGCATACTTGTGTATGTATGTGTTGTTCAAAGAAATATACCCCCTCCGCCGGTGTAACAAAATATGAAAAATGAAGTATTAATTAAAAATTAAGGTAAATATATAAAGATAAAACTATATAAAAAATTAGGGATGATAAGGTGTAATATAAACTATGTATGTAAATCAATAAATGCCCGGCAACGGGTATATAAACAAGTAAATAAATATAAGAACACATTACAATGATTTATATAGTCTGATCTCTTTCAGGAAATCTAAAACAAGACTAAAATCTACATTATCAAATAACTCTTTCATAGTATTAACATTGTAGTACCTTTCACGCATAGGATCAAAGTCTACACATTCCAATAGGATGTGTTTGACCGTTAACGGTGCAAAGCAGGGTATACATTCCGGTAATTGCTCACCTTGTAATAAATATGAATGAGTATAACGTGTATGCCCTATCCTGCACCGGGCTAGGACAACTTCCTCTCGACGAATGGGTCTACTAGAAGAACGCCATTCTCCGAGTAACGGTTTAATTGGATGGAGTTTATTGTTAACTGTCAAATACCAAGCGGCTTGCCAAGAGTTACGAATATATGTGTTAATACAACTTTTGAAATCAGTATAAGGTAATTTGGTATTAGCTTTGGGATAATAAAAGACAATTAATAATACTCATATCCCGTTTAAACAATTGAATTACCTAAAATTACATTATATAATAAGCATGAAATATAACATTGATTTGCGAACAACAGCTGCTGCAGCTACCTTTAAGGCTTATCTCCATCTTTAGAACCATCTGTGTTTAAAGTTACTGTATTTCGATTTAATTTCATTAAATTTGCTTTGATTTGTTACTATTACAAAGATCAAAAATAATTGTTGGTGTTTCCAATGTCCACGGTGGAATTTGTGGTACTTTGTACTTGGCAATCAAATTTAGGTCGACTTCAGTGTCTCTTGATTTTGGTTTAATACGAAGACCAAATGGTCGAATTGGCCTTCGGTTTTCGATCAAAAAGAGGTTGATAACTAGGATTAAAAACAGTATCAAAAGTTGGGTTTGAAGGGTAAGATTGTAATTTAATGGCATACAGAAGGGCTAATTTGTCCCGTCTATGAGACATTTAAGGCGAGTCGTAATCCTTGACTATGTATAGGATCGAGCATCTGCAGTATGACTTGCTAGTCGATCCATATACTATTGAGCCGTAGTCCAGCTTGAATATGATAAGAGATCTATAAAGTTGTAAAAGTAATTTACGATCCGCTGCCCTATTAGTGTTTGCAATTTTAAGTAAATTAAGAGCTTTAAGGCACCTTCACGTATTTCAGGTATGGTACAAGCAAGGTTTTACGCAAGCGTAAAATAGCTACCGAGAGAATATAGCATTATTTCTGGGTAGGAACTGGGAACAAAGTTTAACATAATAACAGACCAAGTCACGGGAGTTAAAACAATATTCAAAAAAAGAGTTGTCACATAGACGTAACCACGCTATGACCGATTTTTTACCAGACACTTTCTTCCCAATTTGTGCTACGCGAATCCTTGACATGCTTTACAAATTGATTACATATTCACCTTTGTAGCACGACGTGTTAAAGTACACATCTGCACAGAAATAGAATTACATGTATGGGATGCGTTTGCATTAGCGTGCATTACAACACAGATAAACTGTTCATTGCTACCATGTGTTAAGGCAGCGAATAAACGTTAATTTATCGTCGAAATTAAGACCAAGGAATTTTGTCTCACTCACTACTGGTATTGGTGATCAATCCAGTGTTAGATGAGGGTCTTCAAGATGTTTACGTATTTGACATTTTCATCAGACGAGGTCTGAGTTTATTTTGACATTGTTGAAGTTGTCTCGAAACAGTCTATCATCTAAGAAATTCTCTCTAAAAATTGGTAATCGGCCTCTAAGACCAAGTTCATAAAGATCGTTCATGATACCGTACATCCATGCAGTATCACAAGCTTTCTCTAAGTCAAAAATACAGCGACCAGATGTTCTTTCTTTTTGAAAGCCTCCCTAATAAATTATTCAAATCGAATGAGATCGTCTGTTGTGCCTCGTTGGCGTCGGAATCCACTTTGATACTTTGTTATCAGTTTGTTGGACTCCAGGTACCAAACGAGTCCCTCATTAATCATTCGTTCCATGGTTTTACATATACAACTCTTTAAAGCAATATGGTGATAATTTATTGGGTCCGTATGATCATTTCCAGGTTTGGGGACTGGAATAACGATTGCTTCCCGCCAAGAATCGGGAAAGTTTCCTGTCACCGAAACCTTATTAAATATATCGAGAAGTGTAGAGAGACAGGTTTCAGGTAATATTTTTAATAATTGATAATGGATATCATCAGAACCAGTTCTTTGAGAGTGAACAGTTTATTGCATTTCTCCAAATGCTCAACTTGAAATTCAGCTTCTTCTGTTCTTTTAGTTTCCTGTTTTTTAGAAAATTTGGTTGACAATATTCAGAAGAAGAGTTTTTAGGAAAGGTATCTGCCAAAGTGTTTGTAATATCTTTGACAGATGTAATATCTTCATTATCAGTTTTAAGATGATTTACACAACTATAATTACCTTTACCGTTTATTTTCCGGACCATGTCCCCCGTCTTCTTAAGAGATGAGCGAGAGTTCAGCCTAGAGACATAAGATCTCCAGGATTTCCTCTTGCTATCCTTAATAGTACGAGTTAAAAGTTAAAAGCATTCAGTACAGCTTTACGATCGTTGACTGCCTTTTTGCAGTCATCATCGTACCATGGTCTATGTGGGCGTTTTGGATTTCGGAGGATTTTGGAATAGTTTGAACAGCTATATCATGAAGGGTTTGGGCAAAAAGAGTAGTTGCGTCTTCGACATCCTCGAAAACGGAAGGCTTTAATTTTTCCTCACAAAGAGATTGAAACGTATCTCAATCAGCTTTGCCAAGTTTCCATCGTTGCGTTTTTTCGAGAAGTGGAGGGCCGATATTTTCAAGAAATAAGGGGAAGTGGTCACTTCCACATAGTTCGTCACCAACACGCCACGAAAAATCCATCAAGAGCGTTGGATCGCATATTGTTAAATCAATGGAAGAATTAGAACCTGTAGCTGGATGTCAAGTATGTGATTTGTTATCATTAAAAATACATAAATTGTGTTTGGCTAAGAAATCCTCAACTTTCTTGCCTTTATCGTTTATATCTTTACAACCACAAATGTAGTTGTGTGCATTAAACTCACCCAAGAGTATAAAAGGTGATCGTAATTGTAAAACTAGGTGATTTAAATCTTTAAGGTCTGGTGAAGTACAGGGCGCTAAAATAAACTGCCTACCATGTACTGGATTTCTAAATTACATAAAAAACATATACGGCTCGCTTTATTTCTAATTCTAGTGTCTGCACCACAACAAACATCTCCAAACGTTTAACTTCTTGTCTTACTGCCGTTAAAGATCACGTTAAACTATATTGTGATAAAACTTATGAAAACTCTGGGATTAATTTATTTTGGGCTATAAAAAATTCAGGAGACGTTCTGGATAAAATTTTCAATAAAGGTCAAGTTTCATCAATAAGCACTTATGACTTCTCTACGCTATATACAACCTTACCTCATCACCTTATTAAAGACAAGCTAATTTCTCTTATTCAAAAAACATTCGCTAGAGAAAATACTACATTTTTGGCATGCAATAATATTAAAGCGTTTTTTACTAACGGCAGTTTAGACAATTATACTATGTGGACTTGCTATGAACTTTGTGAAGCACTCATCTTCCTATTAGATAATATTTTCGTCAGGTATGGTACCACCGTTTATAGACATATTGTTGGTATCCCTATGGGTACGAACTGTGCACCACTTGTCGTAGATTTTTTTTTTTTTTTTGCTATGAAAGAGATTTCATGTTGAGTCTTTCACCAGATACCCAGGCAGATGTTATTGAAGCTTTTAATGACACCTCTCGGTATCTGGATGACATACTGAACATTGACAACCCTTTCTTTCCAACTATGGTTGATACTATTTATCCTAAAGAACTTCGGCTTAATAAAGAAAATTTATCTGATAAAAACGCTTCTTTTCTTGATTTAGATCTCTCGATTGAAAATGGTAAAATAATGATCAAAATCTTTGACAAGAGAGATGATTTTAATTTTGACATTGTTAACTATCCCCACTTGGATGGGGATGTTCCCCGAGCAACTTCTTATGGGGTGTATCTGTCTCAACTTATTCGTTTTTCTAGAGCTTGTACGCGAGTTGAGGACTTTAATATTCGTAATCTTTGTATAACTAAAATGTTACTCAATCAGGGTTACCATTACCATAAACTTCGTAAAACCTTTGCAAAATTTTATTATCGTAACCCTGATCTTCTTTCCAAATATAAATGTAATTTAAGGACTCTTCTGCGACAAGGACTATCACAACCTGACTTCTATGGTGATGTGATTTATAAACTTCGTAAGATTCTTGGTCATGATCACTTTCAAACTATCTTTGTTAAACTTGTTAAAAAGTTTATCAAAAAAGGTTATGACCCTATCATTTTGCAACGTACTGCATGCTTGGTGGTGGATCCTTTTACAGTTCGCCACTATGCTTTCCTCTTTAATTGTACGATGACCGGACAGGCTGTGGACACTATGATGACGCCTACCTAAAGCCCATTGGGACGGTGGCGTTTGATGTTTGTCCATGATCTTTCTTGTCGTGCCCTTAATGGTGTATTCTCTTACTGCTCTGGCTTCTGCCAAGTCATTGAGTACCTTCATTGTGGCTTTCTAGGCTATTGTTTTTTTGTATTATATGTACACGAGCGTATTTGTGTTTTACTTATATTGCCTATTGATGCTGCCTTGTTGGTTAGAGATTAGATCATGGCGGGGATTTCTTTATTTACACTGTCCTGTTTTAATGGGATGACAGTAGGGTAAGTGTGATGTTTGGTGCACCCTAGAACCGGTTTAAACCCCCAGTGGCCTACTTTGCCACTGACCGTTCCAAGGCGGTAGCCCTATTGTCAACCCTTTAGTGTTTGTGATGTCGTTTACTTTTATTATTACTTTTGCCTTCTTGTTTTTCTGTTTCCATGTTTGTTTCTGTGTTTTGTGGTTGACTGTCCTCCTTGAATGCTACTTTCCCTGTCGGTCTTTTTATATTTCTTTACGGCCTTTGGGTTTGGTAGACCTTGGAGACTTTGGAGACCATGGGAGTTCCCGATGTGCTGGATCATCAACCTCCATCTCCACGTCTCCAAATCTGTTGTGCAGTACAATCGGATCATCATGTCCTTTTGACTGCTTCCCTAAACAGGGAGTTTTCTTTTTACTTGCTGTCACGTCCGTGGTAGCAGTTCTGCTTGGTGACGAACTCTTGGGAGAGAGAGTTCGTCAGATTATACGAACCTTTGGAAGAGTTCGTCGGGTTTGTTAAACTCTTGGTTGCACCAGAGTCCGTCGATTTCGAAATAGATGAAGTAGCTGCAGTAGATGTAGGAGTTGTTGAGGATACAGTTGAAGGAGTTTTAGGCTTGGAAGCCACACTAGGTTTGAGAGCTACCGGAGGCTTATTTAAGAGGACCACAATTTGTGAGGCTGAAGATG
This sequence comes from Cyrtodaria siliqua, assembly GCA_037043455.1. Taxonomy (NCBI): domain Eukaryota; kingdom Metazoa; phylum Mollusca; class Bivalvia; order Adapedonta; family Hiatellidae; genus Cyrtodaria; species Cyrtodaria siliqua. The sequence goes on along the minus strand of JAWPHD010012449.1, from coordinate 55,166 downwards.
TTTTAGATGAATTTAGAACAGAGAGTGAAATAGTAGTAAACTTGTCGGAGTCGACTGGCCAGATCAACACGGTCTGAGCCTCGAATGACCGGGTAGCTGGTTTCTCAACCCTACTCGCATCGGCATACGATTTGCCAGATGGAGTGGGCGGAGTAAGACTCTCAACAAGTTTTCTAGCTAGCGGAAAAGAAATGTTATTTTCAATCTTAACCTTCTGTATTTCCCTCTGTGCTTCCACTTCGGACAATCCTTAAAGAAAGCCCCGACGGTCCCCTTGCAGTTAATGCAAAAGGCGGAATTTTTAAAATTCGCGAAGTCGCTATGACCCTCCTGGCCGCAATGGGCACAGACAGGAGCAGCTCGATTGCATCTTTCTCTTTGGTAACCAAAGAGTTGAAAGTTAGAACATCGAAGAGGGTTTGGAATAAAGGGGCCAACTAGTAGAATGATATATCTAGTCTTGATTGTCTTTGGAAGATTTGGTGTGCTGAAAGTAAGTACAAAAGTATTCATATTAAAATCTATGATAAGAGAGATGATTTCAATTTTAACATCGTTAACTATCCACACCTGGATGGAGAATTTACCTCGTGCTACCTCATACGGGGTGTATATCTCCCATCTCATTCGATTGGCTAGAGCGTGTAATGATGTTATAGACTTCAATGATCGAAATCAATTTATTACAAGTAAACTTCTTCAGCAGGGTTTTCGTTATCACAAACTACGTAGATCTTTCTCTATATTCTACCGCCGTAACGAGTGCCGGCTGGAAAAGTACAACACCAACCTTAAGACACTTCTGCGACTAGGCATATCACATCCCTCATTTTATGGAGATGTGGTCTATAAACTTCGAAAGTTAAAGGGGTCTGACGGGTTTCCTGACCGCTTTACAAATTGAATCAGGAAGTTCGTCAGAAAAGGATATAACCTTTTGGTTTTACAGCACACTGCATGTTTAGTGATTGACCCCTCTACAGTCAGTCGTTACGCTTCACTTTTTACTTGTGCGATGACTGGACTACCTCTTGGGACTCTATGATTGTACCTACTGAAACCCCAACTAAGGGAGGTGGGTGCATAAGCTTTCGTCCCTCGGGTTTTCTGGTCGTACCCTAGGTTGGTTTTCTCTTTAGCTGCAACTACTATGGTTGTTCAGTACGATTCTGGATACATCCTGAGATGTTTATTATTTTGTATGTGTTTCTTTAGTTAGTTTCTCAGGATGTGGACTTTATTGTTAGAGAATTCCTTTTGATGGGATGTAGTTTTGTTTACACTGTCTTGTCTATTTGGGCGTTGAAGCCAGGATAATAGCGAGGATTGTGCGCATATAAAATCGATTCAAGCTAACCAGTAGGCCTTATTGCCTACTGACCGTTCCAAGTCGGTAACCCTGTCTTCACCACCCTTTCTGTTGTTTTTTGTCTCTTTCATTGTATTTTCAAGTCTTGTTTGCAGTACAGTGTGGGCCTACGATGCCATTGCGCTCGGACGCTGTGGTTTCTATAGGACCCTATATCTCATTTTTGGTAGGAGTGAGTTTGCCACCCCGCCGCGTACTGATCCACGTTACCTCAGTCACACTTTAAAAGTTAAGATTACAAAAATCTTTGACAAGGGGCAGGAAAATGACAAGCTAGGAAAGAAAGATAAAGAACTAAATACAGTCATAAAAAGTCAAAAGTCTGGAAACATAATTCTAAAAAAATAAATAGAAATCATACGTGATAAAACTTCAGAAAAGATAAATGATCTTGAACAGTATGGTAGACGGAACAACTTTCGAATAAACGGAGTAACTGAAATTGGAGATGAAACACCCGATCAAACGGTTAATGGTGTTCTAGAGTTGTTAAACAACAATATCGAGAATCTAAACCTGCAAAAGAATGATTTCGGTATTGCCCATCGATTAGGTAAGAAAACAGGCGGCCAGAATAGGCAAATCACTGTAAAATGTGTGAGCTGAATGAAACGAGACTTAGTCATGCTAAAGAAAAAGACGTTCATAGGTACGGGCATATTCATAGATGAAGACCTGACCTTCATCAACGAGTAAGTATTGACATGCATCAGAAAGAAAATGCCCGACGAAGTCGACTTTGTATGGTCCAAAAACGAAAGGGTTCTATTCAAGAACAAAACGGGAAACATCCATAAGGTCCCATATAAAGAGTTCCAGCACTGGATCGATTTGCCATGGCCAAATTAACGTCTATATCCGATTTGCCATTACCAAATTAACGTGTATATCCGATTTGCCATGGCCAAATTAACGTGTATATCCGATTTGCCATGGCCAAATTAACATTAAACAACTTGCATCTGTGTTAGATAAATACTCGCTGGTAATACAATTTAAATACAATTTAAATACAGATAAATACTCGTTGGTAATACAATTTAAATACAATTGAAATATATACATATAAGGTGACAACTATCTTTTAGTTTGAATTATACGCTTTACCGAAGGTGACCGAAAACCCGATAAAACCAAGTTCATGTAAACTTTGAACACTCGGACATCAAGCGCATATCAATAGTACGATGCTGTAAAAGTAAAGAAGACTAAAGTGTGCGATGTGAGCATGTGTCAAACCGGTTTTTTAAAAACATTTCCTCATAACTAATCAAATATATGACACTTCAAATGATATGTATAGCGTCATTTGATGCTATGTACATTTTATATAAGCTTCGTACGGACATAGTTGATTCAAAGTGAACATACCTGTTGCAAGTTTTATAAAGTATAAATTTTAAATGAATATTGTGAGGTAAAAATATATTTGGGAACGGATGTAGATTAAATACGCTCCCTTATACTTATAACAAGTTTATATATTAGATGATATTTAATTAAATATGAAATTATCATTTGCTTCCTTAGATTGGTGATCGTTATATTATGTACTGAAGGGCGAGTTTACAAATTAGTGTATATGAGAATGGGTATATGTAAAATAGGTAAAATATGTTACCTTTGATTAATGCATTTTGGAATAAACGTACGTAGACATTCGACCTTCTGATTGATTCTTTACAATAGCGGGGACTATTTTGCTTTGTTTGGTAAATTTAGCCTTTTATTACATATATATACAGGTCTCATAGTTTGCTTAAATTTAAATAGATGTATAAATGTATAGCTGTATGGTATGGTGACAAGTTTCATTTAGTTTTAGAGTTGGCAGTTATAAGATGTGTACACAAGTTAAAGGATCAGCTATATGTATACGTAGTATAGTACGGTAAACTTGGATATGTGCGGACGCAACAGGTTTTGCTTAAAGCTGCACTGTATATATAAAACATATTTGAGTCTATGCGAATACATACTTAACGTAAGCTATGATAAGCTAAAGGAATTTATTATTTATATTTTTTGAAAAGCAAATTATATGCAAATTATACTCATAATGCCATTTATTTTAAACGTAAAATATGTTTGTTTTGAAAAAAAGAGACTCTAAATATAACTAAACACTAAAGTTAGTTGTATTGTTTTTGTATGCCTTTTTTACTTTGAGGTATTGCCTAGACTTCTAAGTGGTAAAACCACAAACAAATGTTTGTAATAATTATATTATTCTGTTTCAGCCCATTATTTGCATTCATGAAACTATTTATGTCATCCAAAACTATGATTATATGTCAACCTTCTCTTAGATTACCTTATCTATCTTCTTATCAAATACGTTTACGACATTTCATATGGATTTTAAACTATGCTCTTTAAATGTCAGAGGTTTGGTAAATAAACACAAACGACAACAAGTATTCCACTGGTTAAAGGATCAACACTTTTCAATATGTCTTTTACAAGAAACACATTTAAGTAGCAAATTAGAACAAACATGGAAAACCGAATGGGGTGGTGATGCATATTTCAGCGGAAATAAAAGTAATAGTGAAGGTGTATGCTTTTTAATCAATTCAAACCTATCATACACATGTTTAAACTATACAGATATTGTTTCCGGTAGATTACAACCTATCGATTCAAAATATAACGATAATGAAATAACTTTAATAAATATCTATGGTCTAAATAGCAATGATATATCTTTACTCGAAAAGTTACAAAAATACATTTTAAAACATGATGATAAAAACTTTGTGATAGGGGGTGATTTCAATACAGTCTTGAATACTGCAATAGATAAAAAGAACGGAAGAATTGATACACATATACGTTGTCGAAATAAAGTAAATTCATTAATTGAACTCATTCAGTTAACAGACGTTTGGAGAATACAACATCCAAACACAACTCAATATACATGGCATTCAAACCACAGACAGACAATATTTTACAGATTGGATTATTTCCTAATTTCTAATAACCTAATTAATATTACAATAGAAAGTCGGATTAAAGCTGGCTATAAAACAGATCATTCACTTATTACATTAAATCTAGACCTTAATGTGCAGCAACGAGGTCCGGGGTATTTTAAAATGAACAATAGTTTAATTCTAGAAAGAGATTATCAAGAAAATATTAAAAACATTATCGAAAAGGTCGCAAATATTAACAAAGACGCAAATCCAAACACATTATGGGAAGTAATAAAAGGTTCTATTAGGACTGAAACAATATACAATGAAATGTGATAACAAGCAAGAAAAACAACTTCAAAAATATATTGAAAACTTAGATATTCGAATTCAAAATATAGTAGACAAGGATTCTCTGTATGATTTAAAACTGGAAAAAGACAGAAAACAAGCAGAATTAAATGACATTATAGACAACAGAATAAATTGAATTATTATTCATTCTAAAGCGCAAATGGTCGAAAGCAATGAAAGAAATATTTCAGTAAGCTTTTCTCTAATTTAGAAAAGAAAAAATCGGAAACAAGTTAATATAAATGGAAAAAATATTACCAATCAGCTAGATATACTAAACGAGCAAAAACGGTTTTACGAACGATTATACAAATAAAAAATCATAAAAACACCCAATTTTAACTTTTTTAATAATTCAATGAAACGTTTAACCCAAGAAGAAAAGAATACTTGTGACGGTATGTTAACCGAATATGAATGTGCAAATGCTCTAAAAGCCATGAATAATAATAATAAAAGCCCGGGTTCAGATGGACTCACTACAGAGTTTTACAAAATATTTTGGAATCATTTGAAACAATTTTATATAAAATCAATCAATTATTCGTTTACAACAGGGGAAATGACAGAACTGCAAAAACAAACTATAATTACATTTCTGCCTAAACCTAACAAAGACATATCCTTTCTAGAAAATAGGAGACCTATAAGTTTATTAAATGTAGATTACAAAATTGCAACTAAAGCTATTGCCAACAGCATTAAAAAAGTAAATCGTCGATATTTCGTAGTGCTCAAACAGGTTTATTACGGGTAGGTACATTGGAGAAAATATAAGATTACTATTTGAAATACTTGAATATGTAGCCGAACTCCAACTACCGGCTTTATTATTATTCTCAGATTTTGCAAAAGCTTTTGATAGTTTAGATCATACGTTTTTATTGGAAACACTTAAACATTTAAATTTTGGGGATTCTCTTATTACCTGGGTAAAATTATTTTACAAAAATGCAAATAGCTGTGTAACAAACAATGGACATACATCGCCGTTATTTTTAATAAAACGAGGAGTTCGGCAGGGATGCACGTTATCTCCCATAATATTTATAATTTGCATTGAACTGCTGTCTTATGAAATAACAAATAATAAAACAATAAAAGGAATTAACATTGCTGGACAAGAAGTAAAAAATACCTTATTTGCAGACGACGCAACATTCTTTACAGATGGAACTAGAAAATATTTTGAAAAGTTAATAGAGGTTTTAGACAACTTCAGCATCACATCCGGTCTAAGCCTAAATGTTAAAAAATGCAACGTTTTAAGAGCGGGGTCGCTTAAAACCTCTAATATTAAATATTGTGAACAAAAACACTTCCAGTGGAGCTCAGAGCAAGCAAAAGCTCTAGGAATGGTCTTTCCTACGAACAAGGCAAACATAACAGCTTTAAAACTCGAACCTAAATTGCAATATTTTAAAAACTGTTTAAGGAGGACAGTCAACCACAAAACACAGAAACAAACATGCAAACTGACAAACAAGAAGGAAAAATTAATAATAAAAGTAAACGACATCACAAACACAAAAGGGTTGACAATAGGGTTGACAATAGGGCTACCACCATGGAACGGTCAGTGGCAAAGTAGGCCACTGGAGGTTTAAACCGGTTCTAGGGTGCACCAAACATCACACTTACCCTACTGTCATCCCATTAAAACAGGACAGTGTAAATAAAGAAATCCCCGCCAAGATCTAATCTCTAACCAGCAAGGCAGCATCAATAGGCAATATAAGTAAAACACAAATATGCTCGTGTAAATATAATACAAAAAAACAATAGCCTAGAAAGCCACAATGAAGGTACTCAGTGACTTAGCAGAAGCCAGAGCAACAAGAGAATAAACCATTAAGGGCACGACAAGAAAGATCATAGACAAACATCAAATGCCACCGTCCCAATGGGCTTTAGGTAGGCGTCATCATAGGGTCCACAGCCTGTCCGGTCATCGTACAATTAAAGAGGAAAGCATAGTGGCGAACTGTAAAAGGGTCCACCACCAAGCATGCAGTACGTTGCAAAATGATAGGGTCATAACCTCTTTTGATAAACTTTTTAACAAGTTTAACAAAGATAGTATGAAAGGGATCATGACCAAGAATCTTACGAAGTTTATAAATCACATCACCACAGAAGTCAGGTTGTGATAGTCCTTGTCGCAGAAGAGTCCTTAAATTACTTTTATATTTGGAAAGAAGATCAGGGTTACGATAATACAATTTTGCAATGGTTTTACGAAGTTTATGGTAACTGTAACCCTGATTGAGTAGTTTTTTAGTTATACAAATATTACGAATATTAAAGTCCTCAACTCGAGTACAAGTTCTTGAAAAACGAATAAGTTGAGACACATACACCCCATAAGAAGTTGCTCGGGGAACATCCCCATCCAAGTGGGGGTAATTAACAATGTCAAAATTAAAATCATCTCTCTTGTCATAGATTTTGCTAATTATTTCTCCATTTTCAATCGAGAGATCTAAATCAAGAAAAGAAGCGTTATTATCAGATATATTAGCTTTATTAAGCTGAAGTTCTTTAGGATAAATATTATCAACCATAGTTGGAAAGAAAGGGTTGTCAATGTTCAGTATGTCATCCAGATACCGAGAGGTGTCATTAAAAGCTTCAATAACATCTGCCTGGGTATCTGGTGAAAGACTCAGCATGAAATCTCTTTCAAAACAAAATACAAACAAATCTGCGACAACTGTGCACAGTTCGTACCCATAGGGATACCAACAATTTGTCTATAAACGGTGGTACCATACCTGACGAAAATATTATCAAATAGGAAGATGATTGCTTCACAAACTTCATAGCAAGTCCACATAGTATAACTGTCTAAACTGCCGTTAGTAAAAAACGCTTTAATATTATTACATGCCAAAAATATAGTATTTTCTCTAGCGAATGTTTTTTGAATAAGAGAAATAAGCTTGTCTTTAATAAGGTGATGTGGTAAGGTTGTATATAGTGTAGAGAAGTCATAAGTACTTATTGATGAAACTTGACCTTTATTGAACATTTTATCAAGAACGTCTCCTGAATTTTTTATAGACCAAAATAAATTAATCCCAGTTTTCATAAGTTTTATCACAATATAGTTTAATGTGATCTTTAACGGCAGTAAGACAAGAAGTTAAACGTTTGGAGATGTTTGTTGTGGTGCAGGCACTATAATTAGAAATAAAGCGAGCCTTATACGGATTTTTATGTAATTTAGGAATCCAGTACATGGTAGGCAGTTTATTTTGCTTATCGTTTACACCAGCCTTGCAAGTAGTGCACCGAGTGATATGTGCGGAAACAACATCATCCTCAGTAGAATTAACTGGAGTATACGAATTGGTGCTGCCGAGTTCCAGAGATAAAACATTGACGTAATATAGGCGTTAAACAAAGATTACGAAAAAGGAGGTCTTAAAATGATTGATATTACACAATTCATCTACTCATTAAAGACATTTTCTATAGTTTTTTCTGCATAACGGATTTTCTTTAAACTTTTTGTACAGTAAGTCTGTTATATATATAGACAGAAAAGACAAAAATAATGGTAGGTCACCATGATCGTTAACATTTTAAAATATAATTTGTAATGCCACCGTCATGTCAATCTGTCCAAAATGTTGAACAAGTCCATGAAATAGCTAAATAAGACATTTTTGAAGTCTAATAATTTATTCATTGGTCACAATTCTGCTAAAATTGTATTAAAGTAAAGAACATTTAATTACAATAACATTTAAAGCTCATCTTTATGTAAAACCTATATATTTTTACAAAATCTGTTGAGACCATTACCACAATTTATGCACAAATTAGCCCATAATGATACAATTTAATTTTTTTTGTATGTTCCCAATAATAGAATTTTTTTAAACTTTCTAAGCACATAGTTTAACATATATAAAAACAAAATGTGCAATAAAAATGAGAGGTCCCCATGCTTGTTTAGAAAAAGAATTTGAAACCCTACCCCTATGCTAAAAGGCCAAGTTTTATATGACATTATATAGAAATTGTATATTTTCCTTTCTTGTTATGTTCCTAATAACAGACTTCTAAGGCACTTATTTGAACATATATTTAGACAATATATTCAATTAAATGTATAGGTCACCATGCATATTGAGATTTAATATTGGTTTTTGGAACCGTACCATCATGCTTAATTTTTTTAATTGTTTTGGAATTTTTACAAAATGCTATATTTGTCCTATTTTATGTATCTAATAATAGGCCTTTTTTTAAATAAAAAATAAAAAATAAAAAATAAATTCAAAAAAACAAAAAATTAAAAAAAATTAAAAAAAAGACAATCAATACAACTAGACATCAAAAGCAACATTCCTGTAAATTTGTAGGACAATCCATCTAATAGTTTTAGAAGAGAAGTCGCCCAAAAAAGCTGCGCATGGAAAACTACAGCAAATGCCTTTCAAGTCAAGCTGGATAAAACGAAATTTGGACTGCAATAATAATGGAACATTGAAAATATATATACATGAAAGAATTTGAAAAACATGGAGGAGATTTTATATTTGATTGCAATTTGAAAGAAAAGGACATTAAAAATAATTTTCAAAAAGATACATTTTTGACAGATATTCTCATATCGTGGTGCAAAATAAAATAAAATGAAAAGGAAGAATGCATAAGCAAACAAATATTATGGAATAATTCTGAAATTTAAGATTTTAAATAAAACAATATATTACAATAAATGGTACGATAAAGTTAAAAAACACATAGAGCATATTTATGATTTCAGAACAAAACAGTTTTATCCATTTGAATACTTTACTGAATTATATAACATTCAAGCATCAGATTTTCTGAAATATTTATCATTAATATTAAGTATACCAAAAGAATGGAAAACTAAATTAAAACATGAAAATATAAGTTTCATGAGGGAAATAGACTCACAGAAAGACTTATTAAATCCAAACATACAAATAAGTTCCTATTCAATCACCAGCTACATTATGATATTGACATTGATATAGCCCCACAGAATAAATGGGAATACCTTTCCCCTAATGTTGAATTAGACTGGAGAACAATATATTTACAAATATTTAAAACGACCATAGATATAAAATTAAGACATTTTCAATACAAATATCTCTTTAGAATTATTCCAACAAATAAATTACTTCTAAAGCAGAAACTAGTTAATTCTAATCTATGCGATTTCTGTAATATGTATGTCGAGAATATAAAACATTTATTTTGGGAATGTACCAAAACACAAACGGTTTGGACAGAACTGGCATTATTTTTAACTGTAAGAAATGTAAATATTACATTTAATTTTCAAACAATATCTTTTGGAATAAATGATATACATGTTCATAAACAAGCCTATAATTTTGTCATTTTGTGTGCTAAATACTATGTTTTTATAAATAAGTGTAGACAGAACATTCCTAGATGCGAACTATTTATTGTTTATCTTTCAAAACTAATCGATATTGAAAAACAAATAGCAATGATGTGTTCACTCACACACCTACACAAACACATATATATACACAACCGCCCACTCGTTTGTACCAGCAGGAAATGAATAAAATAAGTGAGAAGAAAGAAAGATTGCCTTGTTTTCCATTTCTTTGATAGCATTTATATGATATTTAGAAAATGACTCCATTTTAAGTTGTGTTGTATTTTATCATGCACGTGCCCTTGAGCGTACGTGGGTGTGTAAAAAGAGCGTGTTTGGAGGCGTGCGTGCATGTGAGAAAAAAGACACAAAAACAATTATTGTATCACATATTTGTACGTAGAATATATAACTGAGCGAACAATGTATGCATGTATTATATTTCAGGTAAAAAGGGCAAAAACAACTCTAAAATAGTGATTAATATAATGTATGTGTGAACTTTAAACACTATAAGATAGAGATGTATGAATAAAAACTATAGTGAAACTAAATCTACGTCACACACTAGTATGTATCAATTGTAAGAGGAAACTATTTGGACATAGACATTGTATGTACTTATCAAATGGTCGAAAAACTTGCTATGCTAGAATTGTATGAATAAGAACCTTTAATAATAAATTGTTTGCATATTATAATTGTTACAAATGTTACATACTGTAAAATATTTGATATAATAAAATTCATTATAAAAAAGATTATAAGTCATTTCTTCAAGAGTGCAGTGCTCCACTTCCCTGGAACGTACTACACCCTTAGAAGAATTGAGAGAAATGTGAGGAATAACCTCAGCAGGGATGTTTACGAAAGTTTGAATTTTAAGAAGATTGTCAAAGTGTGATTATTTGGACACTCAACAAGAAGTTTTCCATTATTGATCTTTTTTTACACTCCTTGGCTCACCGGCGATGCCAAGTAAAGCCTTGGAGATGGCAAAAGGAGAGAGTCTAGTTATAGGTTTGTCATCCTCTAGAGAGATAATATTGAGAAAACGAGGCCAATTCAAATGAGAAATATCCTCATCAGATTCAGATTCTTCCCGAAATCGTTTAATACCAGTAGTAGTTTTTTGTGCGTGTTTGAGTCCCATGATGGGGAATTGATATTCATTCTCCACGCTTCTCACAAACCTCGGAGTCCAACAAGGGGACATTTGCTGTGGATATCCGACAGACAAATGCCAAGAATACGTGAAGATTTTATTCATATAAAACTAACCCATCAGACCCCACATACCACCCAGCGGACATAACCCTTAACTAAAACGTCGAAGAGCCGCAGTTATGTTCCGCCTAAAGTGGAATGAGTATAGCCATATAGCGTTCAGAAATACATCATTAGCCCTAGTGCCACCGCCATAAAGGATCCGTTCTACATTATGTTTAAAGAGGACAAAATAAAAGGGGAGTAAGATATTAAACGAGAGGGATTGAGAGTGATGTGAATTAAACAAGAAGCTAGGATCCCGTATAACTGGCGTGACAAACCGATTGATCATATCGGCCTAATCTGACCGCTCGTCTAGTTGAAATCCGGACCAAAGTGGTGTTTTGTAACGCGGAGATAACTACCAGATATCCACGTAACTCAACCAACAGGATTCCCTTCTCCAACGACACGGGTCGCCACCCACGGTCAAACGGTGGGCTACTTTACGGTGTAGGGTGGGATGGGGGTGTCCTACCCCTCTGCTATGTTACGAGCAGTCGGTTGATTCTTATCACCCCACCACCGACTGGGGGCAACCAATATTAATACTACCACATTCTGAGTTATATTGAGATATAATGAAACGCAGAATCGTGGTTCTATATCATGGTCTTAATAATAGCATTAAAAGAGAAAATTCAGATTATATGATGAGCCAGATTAAACAAGGTCTGTGCAAACTAACGTCATTTAAGTGCAACGTGAACTTCCATTATGGTTATTGACAGCATTACAGGAAATGAGTAGAATTACTAAGCACGATGTTCCATTAATAGTACACGCAATGTTTTCATTTTATAAATCCCTGAAGATATTTAAATATGTTTCAATCTGAACAAAGCATGATGTCTTTGTGAGCGTATACATTGTTCATAGCTGTTCCTGTGGGCATTATGTTTGAAGAATGCGATATTGGAATAGCGTCTGCACTGAATAACAAGTACTTCGGAAACACTTAGAATTCAAAGAACACAAAGTCCTTGCTGACATTATATAAAATTCAAAATGTCACAATTGATAATTAGGTCTGCTGATTTTCGACGCATTTACTGGTATGAGATGTACTGGCTTCTTGTATTTGTAAATAGTTATAAATTATCAAATAGTTTGTAATTTTAAGTGAAATTGTTAAGGTTTAGTTCTTGTGGTTTTATACCAGGTGGTGATTATTGATTAATACTGTAGATCTACTGTTTTATGTGAAATAGCACAGTGCTAGAAAAATATTCCGTCAGGCAGCAAGGGCTAGAACGCGGGACATTCTGACTACTGGTCAGTTGCTATACTCACAGTGCTAATTGACTGCGGACGATGCTACATCAATGTACCGTGTTTGATATCTATGAATTGTTTTATTGTGACTTCCTCACCCACTATGATAGGATATGGCCTATCCACCCGGGGCGGGGGTGGGGTGGCACCCCTCCCTCTCCCACTGAGGCTAATGGGGAAAACCATAATTGACCGATGCATCCTCCGTCTCTCACCCACCATGACCTTACCTAAAGCACAGGAAATAAATGATGTTTAAAAAGTCTCTCTGGGAGAACTTCTATAAGTTTACAAAGAGCGGATGGGGTATTGCCACGATAGATTTTAATTTCTATTGATCTTCAAATTCCTGTACCTAAAGGAATAACAACTTATCAAAATTACACTCAACTGAATAAATGATCCTACAGTATTACTCAAATAATGATGAATATTACGCATGGCTGACTGAGCTCATGCTACATCTGTAATTACTGATTTTGCCATTGGCCGTTTCAAAAACAGCACCCCTTTTATCAAAAAAAAAAGTATGAAAGGAGAAATTTGGAAATCGTCGAACACGATAACTACAAAACAATATTGCAGTCTCGGTTTGATTGAAACTGTTCATGAACGATAGTGAAAAGTGCTTGCTACCTTTCACGCCCTCTAGCCCCGGGTTGAGCGGAACTCAATATTTAAAATGCCAACAATTTCCACTATATAGTGTATATATAATATGCTGCTGTTAATCGAATGGTACATGACTACCTTAGATATTTCCTTTCGGAATAAATACTAAAACACATAATACACCATATTTTATTCCTTCGAAGTTTCATTACCGATAGCATACGCGTTTGGCTCAAGCAGGTGAGCAAACATAGAATGTAAAATATTGCTTTCTCTCTCTTTGCTCTCCCTAAAAATGTCTCAAGCTTTCAAAAAGCAAAACTTCAACATTTATGAATTTCGTGTTACAAACTGTACTGTGATTAAAAAGTCTACAACAGCAGGTCCGGAATGCCCCTCTACCTCTATGTTCTTGCACAACTAGACCCTTAACTCTACAATCTATGAAAGTTTTGATCGAATCCGATCTTAAATACAGGAGATATAACGATAACAAGATTACAATATATTCTATATTCCAACTCAATAACAATGCAATTCTTGTTTTCTCGCGAAAATTAAAAACAAATACTAAAGAAGCAACTGTACCTTACTATCTTGTATCTTACTATCTTTCATTTTGACTGAAATTATGCCAAACTGTCCATTCCAGAGGTCATCTAGATTTAACTAGAACATGTGTCCATCGGATACGGATGACCCACTTTAGCGTTGTCAATCACATAAAATAACAGTCATTCTTATTGACCTTCTTGTGATCATACTTATTGTGATAAAACTTATGAAAACTCTGGGATTAATTTATTTTGGTCTATAAAAAATTCAGGAGACGTTCTTGATAAAATGTTCAATAAAGGTCAAGTTTCATCAATAAGCACTTATGACTTCTCTACACTATATACAACCTTACCACATCACCTTATTAAAGTCAAGCTAATTTCTCTTATTCAAAAAGCATTCGCTAGAGAAAATACTACATTTTTAGTATGTAACATATTATAAAGCGTTTTTTACTAACGGCAGTTTAGACAATTATAATATGTGGGCATGCTATGAATTTGGTGAAGCACTAATCTTCCTATTAGATAATGTTTTCGTCAGGTATGGAACCACCGTTTATAGACAAATTGTTGGTATCCCTATGGGTACGAACTGTGCACCACTTGTCGCAGATTTGTTTTTATTTTGCTATGAAAGAGATTTCATGTTGGGTCTTTCACCAGATACCCAGGCAGATGTTATTGAAGCCTTTAATGACACCTTTCGGTATCTGGATGACATATTGAACATTGACAACCCTTTCTTTCCAACTATGGTAAATGGTGTTTATCATAAAGAATTTCAGCTTAACAAAGCTAATATATCTGATAATAACGCTTCTTTTCTTGATTTAGATCTCTCGATTGAAAATGGTGAACTAATTAACAAAATCTATGACAAGAGAGATGATTTTAATTTTGACATTGTTAATTATTCCCACTTGGATGGGGATGTTCCCCGAGCAACTTCTTATGGGGGTGTATGTGTCTCAACTTATTCGTTTTTCAAGAGCTTGTACTCGAGTTGAGGACTTTAATATTCGTAATCTTTGTATAACTAATAAGCTACTCAATCAGTGTTACCGTTACCATAAACTTCGTAAAACCTTTGCAAAATTGTATTATCGTAACCCTGATCTTCTTTCCAAATATAAAAGTAATTTAAGGACTCTTCTGCAACAAGGACTATCACAAACTGACTTCTATGGTGATGTGATTTATAAACTTCGTAAGATTCTTGGTCATGATCACTTTCATACTATCTTTGTTAAACTTGTTAAAAAGTTTACCAAAAGAGGTTATGACCCTTTCATTTTGCAACGTACTGCATGCTTGGTGGTGGACCCTTTTACAGATCGCCACTATGCTTTCCTCTTCAATTGTACGATGACCGGACAGCCTGTGGACTCTATGATGACGCCTACCTAAATCCCATTGGGACGATGGCGTTTGATGTTTGTCTCTGATCTTTCTTGTCGTGCCCTTAATGGTTTATTCTCTTGTTGCTCTGACTTCTGCCAAGTCTTTGAGTACCTTCATTGTGGCTTTCTATGCTATTGTTTTTTTGTATTATATGTACACGAGCATATTTGTGTTTTACTTATATTGCCTATTGATGCTGCCTTGTTGGTTAGAGTTTAGATCATGGCGGGAATTTCTTTATTTACACTGCCCTGTTTTAATGGGATGACAGTAGGGTAAGTGTGAGGTTTGGTTCACCCTAGAACCGGTTTAAACCCCCAGTGGCCTACTTTGCCACTGACCGTTCTAAAGCGGTAGCCCTATTGTCAACGCTTTTGTGTTTGTGATGTCGTTTGCATTTATTATTACTTTTGCCTTCTTGTTTGTCTGCTTGCGTGTTTGTTTCTGTGTTTTGTGGTTGACTGTCCTCCTTGAATGCTACTTTCCCTGTCCGATCTTTTTATATTTCTTTCTTGTATTAGGAACATACTGATGCATTTATATGAACTGCTAAGTTTAAAAACAGTATGGCATTTTGTTTGAGTTAAAAAAAATCAATGTACGTCCAGTTTCTAACAAACGGCTTTGCCCTAAACGAGAAAATAGTGGGCGAAAAAAACAAAATGGAAGTTAATTGGGAGCAGAGGTATAAAGTTTGCGTATCACAATTAACAGTCAGCATGCTAAATTAAAAAAAAGAGTCAACACATCCTTAGGGTGATTGTAGCATGGTCACACAATTATGTTTGTAATAGCACAGGTGTAAATCGTTTATTGAAAATAACACCTGTCAGAATAACAGTTAGAATAACAGTTATAATAACTGAAATAGAGCTGAAATGGACATGCTACAAAACCAACAGTGTATGGTTTTATCTCGTTGGTTAATTTAAACATCAAGATGGGCGTAGTTGATTAATTGAAACACCTCGATGCGCTACGCCCATCTCGATGTTTAAATTAACAAACTCAATGAAACCATTCTATATCTATTACTTAAACGTTACTCAGAAACTTTAAAGGCTGGAGTAATGAAACAACCTAATTCAATTTAAAGTAAGAAAAATGTTTTTGATATCGCACCGCCGATATCTGTAGATAGATATCGGGATCAGCGATCTCCGAAGATCGGGATGAATCCATGAGCAGCAGTGTTCGGTGTAGTTTGAGCTGTTCTGTGCTAAATGAAAACTCTCATGACAGCCATACCTGCATGCATTATTAAGTATGTTTTGTTCTGCCTTCCATGTGTATGCATAATTTAAAAGTCAAACTCGTTTTATGCAACTGTTATAGCATTTCACCATTCAAAAGTTGAATGGACACCCAATGATCACTACCCCGTGTGACTTGGTGATGATAACCTAGGAGTTTCCCGTACCACACTGTCGTGTTGACATTGGTGTTTCTGTATATTATCATAAACATATCACCGTTTTATGTTTGCAATAAATAGATTCGAAATTAAAATAGTTCAACTCCACACATCCAGAATAGGCGCGACAATTATTATTGGATGAGTATAGAAAATCAGAAAAGTGTTATTTAAAATGTACTTATCGAGCTGAGAAGTCAAGGTTGCTTTAAAAATTGCGTATAAAAGAAATTGAATTGAATTGGGTTTTAAGGCGCACCAACATATGAACGGTTATATGGCGCCTAACAGGATGAACATGCCGAGCTTATCCTCCATTTACATCGAGATAAAATACGGAGAATTGGGCCTATAACCTTCTCGCCTGCAAAACTGCAGTGTTGCTGCAAATTCTATTGTAGACACTCCATTTATGCTGGAGCTACGTTTATTGTTTTTCTGCCACTGCTTTAGTGATTTGAGCGCGATGGCACCTGAAACAATATAGGGGTCACGATGAAGACCTTTAATGAGCATGAACACAATTAATTTGGGGGTTCTACCCCTCTGCCTACCCCCTAACGGGATCTATAGTGGCCCTATTCTTTGCCCGGGAAGCACACGGGCATATAAAAAGGAAAACGTTATAAAAAGGAAAACGCTTGATAAGGAATATAGAAAAGCAAAAAGGTAATTTAAATGTCGAGGTCAAAATTGGAAATATCGGAAAGCGAAACAACAACAAAATATATTTTTGGAATAAATTGAAAACTCTGGGTAAAAATAATTAGTAATCAGTAACCAATGGAAATAAAGCTTGAAAATGGAGGAATTATTAATGATAAAAACGAGGTTATATAGATGACTTCGAAGCTGATGTTAATATGAATTTAAATCATCAAGATGAATTGAATTACCGATAACTTACAGTTCAAAACTACACCGAACGCAGCAGAGTGTAGAAAAGTTATTTATCTTGTCAAGTCCGGTAGAGCCGTAGGAATAGATTGTTTACGTAGTATTTAAAAACAATGTGTCTTTTAATCTTTTATGAACTTTTTTTAATGAAGGTATGTCAAGTCTCTGTGTTCTCTCTGTTTGCTCAAGGTCCGTTATCAAACCAATTCCCAAAAAACATACAAAACCTTCAAATTACAAAGGTATTAGTTTAATATCTACATCTTGTAAATTATTCACAAACGTTTTAAATATTCTGTTAGTAAAGTATCTAGAAACAAATAATTTATTAGTTGCCGAACAAAACGGTTTCAGACAAAACAGATCCTGCAAAGATCATATGTTTTCCTTGACATCCATTATTAGAAACAGAAAATCCGAAAATGTACATACTTTTACATGTTTTATAGATATGGCGAAGGATTTTGACCGGCTATATAGGGATATTTTATATATGAAATTAGCCAATAAAGGCATTTCTGGTAACTTATTAGAATCCATAAAGAGTCTATATACTGAATGTAAAGCAGCGGTCTATGTAAGGAAGCTGCACTGATTGTATCTGTATACATTCAGGTGAAAAACAAGGGGACGTGATTTCTCCGATTTTTTATCAGTGATCTTGCGTTGGAAATGAAACATTTGTGTCTTCGGGTGTTGAAATAGGAAACGATATCAATATTCTTTTGCAGATGAACTTAATTTAGAGTCAATGATAAATTTTCTTAACACGTGGTGCTGTAAAAATCAAATGTTAGGTAATATAAGTTAAACGAAAGTAGAACAGTTTTGAAAGAAAGTCAACCAAGGACAGTTTTAGAATTTCACGAAACTGTTGGTAGAGCATTTTCGTCATTAGTCTCAAATTTATATAATAAGGTTGATATAATGTTTTCTTAATACTCAAAGACTGTAAAATTGTTCCAATTATGGATTATGCCTCAAGCGTTTCAGGGTATAAATGTTACTCTAAGCCAGACACTTTACCCGATAGAGTTATACGATTTTCCTTCGGTGTACATAAATGTATTTCTAATCCCGCTGTTCATGGCGATATGGGCTGGATACCGCCGAAAATCAGAAGAAGGATAAAAATATCGGACAGGGAAAGCAGCATTCAAGGACGACAGTCAACCACAAAACACAAAAACAAACACGCAAACAGACAAACGAAAAGGCAAAAGTAATAAAAAATGCAAACGACATCACAAACACAAAAGGGTTGTAAATAGGGCTACCGCCTTGGAACGGTCAGTGGAAAAGTAGGCCACTGGGGGGTTTAAACCGGTTCTTGGGTGCACCAAACCTCACACTTACCCGATTAAACAGCTTACGTTTATGGAAACGACTGATATCTATAAATAATAATAGACATACGAAAACTATTTTTCTTTGGGATTATTCAAAATGTAAAAACAATTGGTCGCATGATATTAAAACATGTTTTAAAGAAATTAACTGTGTTAACGGCCTTTGATAGTTTGTCATTACAATATTTCGCTTATACAAGAAGATAAATCCAAATTCATGACAATTTATAAGGAAAAATGGCTCAATGATGTTAATTCTCAAACTATATTGAGCAATATATAAAGTATTTAAAAGTACATATGAATGCTAAAAGTATGTGCAGTTAAATTTAAGGAAACACAAACATACGCTCTGTCATCGCTCAATTTATAGCAGGTACATTGGGCCGATACCAAAGAATTCCAAAATGAGTATGAAAGATGAAATGGAGACAAGATAGAATATGTAAACAGTGTCATGCTCAGTGTGTAGAAAACGAAAATCACTTTCTTTCTATTATACTGCGAGAGGAACAGTGCCTCTCGGATCGAAGTATTGCTTACATTAAATCATTACGTGTTCCCGCCTTAATTCCATTAAGCGATGGGAAAGCTTATATTAGATGGATTTTATAACTGATATTTCGACAATAAAGATGCGATAACCCGTTTAAAATTATCTATTAAATGTTTTAATGTTACACTGTGCTAACTTTTTAAGCCAAAATTAAGGTTTTATTTCATACCCCAGTCAACCCGTTTTCGCTTCTTGTAGAAGGGGTTGCGTGGGTTATGAAAGTTAATACTCTAACCACGTAATGATCTGTGTCCAGACACAGCTACTGAGGCAGAAAATATTAAAGTGCTTTAAACTAATGAAACGATTATAGTAAAAACGGGACAGTTTATTATAAATGCCTTAAAAAACGTATAACTAATTTGTACTATATTACTGTTTAGTTAAAATATGTATTTGTCCAAACATTTTTCCTAGAAACGGGCTGTTACATGCAAAATGTATTATTAACTATTGTAAAATCAATAATGCCACTTTAATAAAATAAAAGAGAAAACGTTACAGCCAGTCTATAATGTTTTAAGTACCATTTAAAAGTCTAAACCATTTAATACAACTATTACAGAAATTCCATTACGTTAATGCTTCATTCAACAGTCAAAATCGTTTAAATATCATTTTAAAATATTACGTTACAATGTTGCTGTAAAATAAGTCGTATTAATAATTCTTGACTTGATGATTTGAAGACGTCATGTCATTTTTAAATATTACGTTACAATGTTGCTGTAAAATGAGTCGTAATTTGAAAAAGGCTCAGCCTAAATGGGGATTTATCCAGTTTGAGTAATTAACTTAAGAATGTTGGCTTGGCAAGTTTTGATATTTTCAAGTTTAAGAATTGCATTTTTTAAATCATAGTTATATTTGACAACAGAATTGTTTCATGTTTTACATTCTCATAGATATGGATATGATGTAGGATTTAAGATGGTAATCAAATTTTAAGCATTTGTTTTTCTTCATATTGTTTGCGTCATTTGTGATCATTTATGTTGTCAACAAAATATATATGTGTATCAAGAAAAGGTAGGTCATCACACTCTTTTTCCAACTAGACGTCTTTGAAGAGACATTCTAACTCCAAAACTGAACATTTTCACCATTTTTTTCATAACATTACATTTATTGAAAAACAAAGATTCATTTTCGATTACCTATATATGCACATCTTTGAAAACATAAACAATTGTAATTCTCATTCGTCTTTTTACTTTAAAAGCAAACATATATGGACCGTATCCCACCTTTTTCTTTACAAAAAAAAATCAATATATAAAAAACGTACGTTATAATGCTCAACTTTTGTTAAAACTTGTATATGACAAGGTCCTATGACATTTCTTTCAAAACAAGTAAATATATATAGATCTAGGTTCTAATTATTTTATTATTACAATTTCTATCAATTACACATATTTTGGAGTTACATGTAGTTTGACATTTCGCTGTAAAAATACTGTACACACAATTTTGCTGACATGGAGATCAAATATAAAATTAGCTCAGTATCTACTTTTATATATGTATTTCCTTAAAATATCAAACTGTATAATTGAGGATATTGCACTCATCTTCCATTTTATGTAAAAAAAAAAAAAGGACTTGAGGTTCTGGGATGAAAATTGAAATAAAAGTTCCTGATTTCGGAATCAATCCAGATATTGCGAAGGTGCATGGACGTATGTAATCGGATTATTAACGATGTCGCAACATACAAAGTGAACTAAGTAATGCATATTAACAGTGTTAACATTGATAACAGACAAAAAGGAAAAGCCCAACGTGGTATGGTTTTAGTTTTCCTTTTTTTTTTATATTTGTAATTATCTCTAATAAGTATGTGCGCATGACCTGGGAAAGATTGGTTGACGTCGTACAATGATATAGATAGAATTTCTAAGAACACGCTGGGATTTTGTTAAGTACGTTAGTACTTTGAATCTAAAATATGCCAACTAAAATAATTTCGGCATCATAGTTTACTAGCACCACAAACATCAACACAAATGCTTTTGCAAAATACGTTTTTGAAATGTTTAATGTTAACACTAGTGATGTACCGATTAATCGATTGATTTAAACCCATCATCGGTTTGTTAGGCATCCGATTATGATGATCGATTATGAAGGCCTATAATCGATCATCGGTTAAATGTAAACGTGCACTTTTATTAACATTCAAAATAGAAATAAACATAATTATCCAGGAGACAACTCTTGTAAAAATGGTGATGCACAAATAAACACATTTATATCAGTTAGAATAAAATACAGACTTTCATGGCATCAAAACTCAATTTAACATACACATGCTATACTTCGTATACGGGTAAGTATTATCGAGGTAATTTAAAATGATCCATATTTCATTTCATGCAAAAATATATTTAAAGTATAATTCTGCATCTTGATCGCGGGAAGTAGGTAACTAGTAGATTTAAATAATCTAGAAGATAAGCACACATTTCAAATGAATGCATGCTAAACTGTTCGTGACTCAAACCCGTGGTCCAAAGCATAAAATTATAATGTGACAAAAAATATGGTTGTAATTTATTCGATAAATCTGAATTAAAACACTGTGCGTTTGCTTTCATTACAAAATGTTACGTTTAACTGAAACAAATAATATATTATTAAACTTGTTTGCCAGGTTTGCACGTGAAAAGCCTTATCATAAAAGTGTTTCGGTTGTAATATGTATTTCTCAACTACTTTTTTAATTATAAACTGCGTTTTTAATTCTTATTTAATTAAAAAAAAAACATAGTAATATATGATGTACATATATTGTCAAAATTATTCATGGAAATGCTGGAAACTGGAGCCATTAGGGTTTTTTGTTCTCGGTTTATCATGACTAATCTAAATCAAAGACCAAGAGTCACTTTAGAAGATTCCTTCAATTAATTTTCTTTTCTTTTGTTCATTTTATTCCTTTAAAAAAAGTTTTTAATTAATAATTACAGTTACAAAAAAATATAATATTTAGAGATTCGAACTCGGATATTCTGTGTGACAGACGACCGTGCTTACCTCTACGCCACTGTCACAATTAGATGACGTCATCATTAACTAGTATATAATGTAATGCGTTAGTCTGTTTCCACGACTTCGCGATACTAACAAAGACCTCAGTAGTGAGTAAATAGAGCTTTTTAAAACCCAAATCAATTGAAATTGTATTGTTTAGTCGTATTTATCGATTATTGGTAACTGGCGAGACAATTTGCCAGTATTGATTCATCCTCTCTAATTTCGGAAAATAACGAAGAGTTTCGATGTCTTTGATGGTACATTGTCGGCCAATTCCGTCATTCTTCGCCTATGTCGAGATGTTACCAATGGCACCCAGACAAGGGACATCGCCGAAGAGGCCCAAAGTGAATTTACCATGCCTTTCAGCGGAAGTAGAGACTGGTTTCCCGTTCCGTAAGCTGGACTCTCATATACTTGGCCGAAATCGGAAACCAAAGGGATAAAAAATTTCAAACTCATAGTATGTGGACATAAGTTGATACCGTTAAGGGGATTTTCATCCCTGGCGCTTTGCGCCAGTGATAAATCCCCTATTAATAATTCTTGGCTTAATGATTTGAATACGTCATGTCATGAAGGCGCTGAACTTATACAGTACCCGTTTTGCATCTGGTACAATTTTTCAACTTGTTTTAATATCCGTATTATTGATAAAAAAGAGTATGGCTTACGTCTCAAAGACCGTAAACCCCCCGATTTACCGTCTGAAAAATATGTGACGTCACATAGCGTTGATACAAACGACGTCATTGGATGACGTCAAAAAATGCTGGCATCCGTGAATTTGAGTTTTCATAGGAAAGCAAGTGTGTGTGTGTATGATTTCATTTAACATTTGTAGCATTTGAATGGAAAAGCATTAGAATCGAGATAATCATGCTAAGATTTTCAATCTGGGACGGTATGTGTTGGTTATGAGGTCTGAAATTACGTTTTACGGCTCCGATACCACGTCGCCGTAAAACGAAATTTCAGACCGTAAAACCACTCACATACCGTCCCGATTGAAAATTCTATCATTATTATCTCTTAAGTTAACTTATTTAATAACACTCAGCCATGTGGCATTGTCCAATCGTTGCTACCCACACTACTAAGTTGTCATTTCAAATGCAGATGTTGTGTCCCGGACATGAGTCATGACATGATCTTATGTTCCTCAACATTTAAAGAAACAAGAAAAATGCTTCAAATGACATTCTATCGGTATAAATAAATTGCCCTCGATATTCGTCAATTTGACTGTAAACTTTTTAAGAAGTTGAATAAACAGTTATCGAATAGAGTCTATGAAGAGAAATTTTCGTCATTAAGAAACCGAAAGGGAGAGCGCGGAGAGACCGACCGCGGTTTCATAGTGGTGAAGATAACTGTTCATAGACTCTATCCGGCTTGGTGTTTACGATATATTTTATCGATAGTCTATATATAGGTAACACTCTAAACCACGAAGAGCGCTGGTAGTAACATCTTCATGAATACATGGTGCAAGTATTTGCAATTCTGAGCCATCTAATTAGTTTAAAAAGTAGAATAAACACTAATGTATGAAAATGATTATGACCAAGGATCTTACGAAGTTTGTAAATCTCATTACCACAGACATCAGGTTGTGAAAGTCATTGTCGCAGAAGAGTTCTTAAATTACTTTTATATATTAAAAGTAGATACAATTTTAAGGTAAAGGTTGCGCTGATGGAGTAGCTTTTTAGTTATACAAGTATACGAATATGAAAGTCTTCAACACGACTACAAGCTATAGAAAAACGATTGAAACATAGACCCCATAAGAAGTGGCTCGGGGAACATCCTCATCTAAGTGTGGATATTTAACAATATTGAAATTATCAATTGTGTTTGTTTGGTTCTAATAATGTGGTAACCCTATGTGGGGATATTTAACAATATTGAAATTATCAATTGTGTTTGTTTGGTTCTATTAATGTGGTAACCATAATCCTTGCTTTCTTTCACAACTGTTCAAAGTAGGATATATTTTAACACTGTCTCTCTAAATAACAAATATCCCTCGCTAGCTTCAGTTCTTATAACACATTAATACTTCGACGCTTTAGGCTTTACGTCTTCTAAGGCATACCATTTACAAGAAAAGAACGATTCAAGTATAACAAATCCTAATATCTAGGGGTAATGGTGCCAATAGTTATACGGAATCCCTATTTATGGTGGAAAATGCCCGAAAGGCCCCCATTAAGATTAACAATATAAAAAAATGTCTAGTTATTGGAGGTTATTGATACATGTCATTCCGCATTATTATATGCATGCAACAAATATCGACCTCCTTGTGCACATGAGCATTTTGTCATAATTATGTATTTATTCATATATTCGCAGCAGCTATTGATAAATGCGGCAAAATATTACCCAATGCCGTGGCCATGTTGTTTATCCTTAAGCAAGATAATAAATCCACATTTCTTAGTACTGGTTCTACAAAGGAAGCCATCGCGAGTGATTAATATCAGTTGCAAGAACTTGTTTCGCATATTGCAAAAGAAATATGTTTCAACTAATTTAATTAATAACTGTCCAAGTTAACGTTAAATTGCTATTAGTTAAGGCTATGCATTCATAACTATAGTGTCGTAGTTATTTTTAGTGTTGGGTCTGTCGGTAGGGGAAGGGCAACATTGTGGTGTAATCCCCTCTCTCAGTTGTCTTAGATACTGCTTCAAATGGATTTTAGCGTTCCAAAAATGTGCACTTATACGATTTAAGGCGTGTTTTTTTCAGAACATAACCCCATCGTGCTTCTGCACTTTGCGGTTAATATACAACAATTTGTATATTGTCAAGTAGCTTTGTATTTTTTCCGAATCTCCAATTCTATTCTCCAGGGTGTTCAGTATACTTCGATATTTATCGCATATTGGTACCCACTGGGAGCTCGACTTGTAAGTCAGGAAGAGTCTATTCTTACGGGTGGCGGGAGGTGTACTGTACTGGTTCTACCCAGGAAAAGTGGGTGGTCTGCCTCCACCACAAAAAAATCGACCGTCATATATAACCTTACATGTGTTGCAAATGACGTAAAACACCATACAAATAAACAAAAGCATATTGGTACCATATTTTATTCTCGCAGGGTTCTAGTCTCGCTAAGGAATGCAACACCTATGTGCAAATGTGTACAGATTGCATAAACTGTGATTTTGTTCAGACTTAAAAGCATTGGTTTATAAAATGACACTACTGTGGAGATGAAATAGCTTTGTGAGTAATAGGACAAACTCCGTGGACTGCACTTATGGCATGCACGATTCCCAAGAATAGTAGCGCACCGATTCTTTTAATTATTGAATTTATATAACCATTATAGCTAAAAGGGTAGTAAAGTAATACGATTCTGCGTGTGATTTACAAATAACCAATTTAGCCAGGACATTTATTACATCATTTACTATTAAGGGACACTTTTACTACAGAATCCCGACCCCTGACTTTGCATTTAAACAGCATGGAAATTATTTTAAAAATAATAGGTATTAACTATAGATATATATACGATAGCGCCTTCATTTTTCATCTGATTTTACCAAACTTGTACTGGTCCACTGATCCATCGCTCTGAGGTACGTGGGGCGGGGAGACGGATGGGAGGTATGTGTGCGGGGATGCGGGAAGTGAATGAGCCATGAGTCGAAAATGGCTGGTTTTCAAACTTATAAAAAAGTAGTTGGTATCATGATCATAAAGCAAAGTTTAGCATGTTTAGCATGCTTAACTAATTCAAGCGCCACGGCTCTGAGGTTTCTATTTAGATATCACGAGTTTTTCAATTTACGATATCAAGGCCTCGGGGTGTCCCTTGAAACTTTAAACAGCTACTGCGAAGTTATCCATCTTGCAAGAGTACCATAGTTTTGATTAGTTTCACAAACACAGGACACTATAAACATAGCTGCTGTGTTACGTTTTATATTTCACTATGTTGTAGAAATAGCATTTGTGAATTTTTGAATTTTTTGGACAATACTCTGTGGAGAATCCAGTGTCTAATTTATATGTTATCGTCATCTTTAAAACGGCGTATTACAGAAAACAGAGTCACTAATCAAAACGATTGAGCATCGAGCGAAGCGAATTCCATACATAATCATATTTTATCGAAGCCCAAACTCATTAATCATTTACAAAATGTTGTCATCTCGTTCTTTATACCCCGAGTTACAGTGTCACATTTAACGTAATTCCGTGCAAACAATTACAAACGAGCAGCTCGTTTTCTCACTGAATTTTGCGCGAATACGAAACCCCGAATATTTACGGCTACAACTAAAACTGTATTACGCAAAGATTAATGTCCGAGTAATGATGACATGAAAAATATAATAAGTTGGCCCTTTACCAGTACGTCTGTAATCGACCGTCAGTCAAATCTGTCAGCGTTTCCGGTATAGCAGATATAGTCAGATATAGCCACGCGCAACTAACGCAAAATTTGACCAATGCCATCATTTCTGATCCTGGATCTAATTTGAGGTCATCGATGCTCACTGGAAAATAGGTCAAAGACGTTTATACGCAAGTAAGTACGGTGCTCTATTTTTCATTATTGGCACAGTGTCATATCTCCGCAACCAGTCCAACATGGCAAGGCTAAGCGTCACTCTCCTCAACCGGTCCAACACAGCATCGCTCAGTGTCATCTCTCCTCAACCGGTCCAGTATGGCACCACTCAGCGTCATTCTCCTCAACCGGTCCAACACGGCATCGCTCAGTGTCATCTCTCCTCAACCGGTCCAGTATGGCACCACTCAGCGTCACTCTCCTCAACCGGTCCAACACGACATCGCTCAGTGTCATCTCTCCTCAACCGGTCCAGTATGGCACCACTCAGCGTCATTCTCCTCAACCGGTCCAACACGGCACCGCTCAGTGTCATTTCTCCTCAACCGATCCAGTATTAGGCCGTGTGCTGCTACCCAAATGTTGTCATATTGGTACCACTCAAGCTAACAAATTCTAATATGCATTCTCGGAAAGGTCAATGTCTTACGCTTCTTTTAAGCCAGGATAGTACTTTTAGTTTGGTAGCTTAAGTGTGTAAACTATTGTTTTATAAAGGGAGGTAATTTTTAAGAAAATGTTCTAAATTGATATAAAAATGGATGTATGGCATGGATTAACTCCACGATTTGTTGTGTGTGTATTTGATTGCATTCAAAATGGTTACGTAAGTCATGTATACATATAACAGTTCAATAGTTCAACCCTTAAAAACGTATAAAAACATATGGAAGCAAACATTTAACCATTTTAATCATTAAACGCACATTCTGTCGATAAGAAGGTAAAGATAACCAAACAAATTAGAATGTATTTATCCTTTTTAAGCAAATTACATGCTAATATAGTTTTTACATTCTATATACGAAACAATACGAAATAATATAAACGTGTGACTTCTCTGTAATAAAGGTGTTGCTATAAAAGGAGATAATAAAGTACATTTTTAATTTTTTAATTAAAAAGATTGAGCTTACATTAAAAAATGATTCACAGAAATGTTACAATTCAAAGATCCATTTTATTTCTCTTTGTGTCACCTCCGTAGCATGGCAGACAGGTAGGGATCGCTTTGTCCGTAGTCTGTCTTCATTCGTCTTCTTCGTCCATCTGTCCGTCACGCTTTAACCTGCAACCTGAACTTGGTCATAACTTAAAAAGTATTTAACCTATGTTCATGAAACTTCATGACTTCATGAATATCTTCAACTCACCCCAAGGAAGTCGTTACACATGTCTAATAACTTTGTCTTTAATTTCGGTAAAGTTATGCCCCTTTCCATTAAACCTTAACTGCAACCTGACCTAGCATATAACGTTAAATAAGCACATCGCAGCCTATAAAAGTGTTCTGTGGAACACCCTTCTAGTTATTTATTTAACATATGCAAAAGCCTATGTGATTATCAGCCCTCGATTCCATCATTGAATTATATACTATTGTTAATTTCACCTTCACACTGACAAGATGTATAGCATAATTGTAAAAGTACACCACTGTTGAAAAAAGAAAAATATTCTTTATATCCCATGTGCCTTCCATACACAATGATACACATGAAAAGTATACAGTTACATTGTAAACTGAAACATGAGGTATGGTGAAACGTTTAGATGAACAGATCATTAGATTTGTTATTTGGTTTGGACTATTTTTGTTCGAATATAGACATGATAATGATCAAATGATTTTGTTTGGCAATGTTTCTATGCAAGTTCTGTTTAACACATCAACAAATATAGTTGTCGGTTATAAACTTTACAGAGAAAGTCCCTCAATGTCATCATACTATAACATTGAGATTATTTCGAAACCACATGCCATTGAAAGAATATCTTTGCCATTTTACAGTGGTGCAGTTCGAAATTTGGATGATGTGATAACGTGGCTAGTTTTATTTAAAAATGGTGTCTCGTCTGCTCTCGCTGGATAAATGGAACAATTTATTTGACATTAAAAAAAAAAAAAATCTGAATAAAATTGCGTCATTAAAATTGCGTCATACTTATCGGATATACAGGGCACAATTTCAGCCATATAAGTATTCTTTCTGATATTATGTTCACGTATTATTTACGTGAACATAATATCAGAAAGAATACTTATATGGCTGCACAATGCACAATTTCAGCCATATAAGTATTCTTTCTGATATTATGTTCACGTATTATTTACGTGAACATAATATCAGAAAGAATACTTATATGGCTGAAATTGTGCTATTTACGTGAACATAATATCAGAAAGAATACTTATATGGCTGAAATTGTGCCCTGTATATCCGATAAGTATGACGCAATTTTAATGACGCAATTTTATTCAAAGTTTTTTTGTTGTTTTTTTAATGTCAAATAAATTGTTCCATTTATCCAGCGAGAGCAGACGAGACACCATTTTTAAATAAAACTAGCCACGTTATCACATCATCCAAATTTCGAACTGCACCACTGTAAAATGGCAAAGATATTCTTTCAATGGCATGTGGTTTCGAAATAATCTCAATGTTATAGTATAAATTACTGTCTTGTACTTTATGGTTGACACTGCTCATCGCTAAAGTATACATTTGTTGAAAATTTCACTTGACCATACCCCATCTATTTTGGAGGTTGTTTTTATATAAAGATGACAGATCAATAGTCCTTAAATATACAGCAGCTAACGGGTGTTACACGTGATGCAAGTTAACACAGGGTAGATACAAAGGCAATGTTGCACAGAGGCTAGCACAACTGTCTTTGCTTCAATTCTTGGGAGTAGGAAATCGTTTTTAAACGAAAACAACTGATTTACAAAGTAGTTTGTGTATAATTTATAACTGCTGACAAAAGTAACAGCTAGGTACCGCTAAGGCAATAAGAAAGAGCATCATGAAAGACATATTTTAAAAGACGGTAGTTAAATATTATTTAAACAGCAGGTTGTCTAAATGGGCAGACAGTCTAAGTAAAAAGTGATGGTGATATTTTCCATTCCAATCCACAACGTAGTATGGGCATACAACAAGCCGTTGTAATGACAACAAGCCGTTGTAATGAGACCCTGGAATAATTATCACCTGGATATCAGTTAATAACAAGCAAGGTTTTACGCAAGCGTAACAAAGTTGCCGATAAGTAAATAAACATGACTGTGGGCCTGTGAACTGATAGGAATGCAAACACTTGTTTGTATAATTAATGAAAATCTGAGAGTTATCAAGCTGAAATAAATGTTGCTGTTTTTATCAAAAGAAATATCTACTCAACAGTCAATAGTGTTCACTGTGAAATTTGGCCTAGGTTTTATTGATATAATCCTTAATGATAGGTAAAACAATTAACAACACATACTTGTTAACGTTTCGGCTTGACAACCTTCATCATAATTTAATTTTCTGATATAATCATTCAAATGCAAAGTGACAGAAAAATCAAAAATCATTTACTTATTTTTCGCTTCTTTTTGGCATTACAAATAAAACCGATATAACGCTAAACTTTGTCGTTATATATTCATGGATTCAATAATTTCACGGATCTTCATCCATCCATGAAATACTTTTAAAGAGTTGCACTTATTCCATTCCAATACTTGCGATTTCATTCAGTTGCACTTACGATTTCATTTTGCTCCGTAAACATCCCGGACACATACAGATCCCGGAAACATTGCCGCATTCTACACTGAGTAGACTGAACTACGGAAACGTCAAATCCACAGGCTAAACGGTAACTTCTGAATGTTCCAAAATATGTGTTGATACTAGGTCACATACCACTATTGATTTGGGGCTTCTGATTGGTTGAAAAAAGTATAGGGTCTATTAGGGCATATAATCAGATTGTAAGGTAGATTCTGATTGATTAAATTATCCAAATCATAACAAATCCCCGTAAAACATCCTAAAAATCTATTTCCAACATAAAACATGTTTATTTAGGATATTTTGACTGAAATTTGCATTTTTATGGATACAATTGCACTGAGAGTATATTTGCAAAAAGTTAAATTTCTTTACTGCCATTCTGGGGGTGCCCACCTTCAGTGCAATATTAGAGGCTGAACGTATTACAATATTCCCAATTTGCTGGTCATTTTTGAGTGTCTCTAAGATAGTTCTTTAAAAAAAGTTAGGTTTTATCTTCCGTTCTGATATAGAAATAGGGGTTGTAGGCCAAAAGGCTATAATGGAGGCCTATGGGAAATGCAATAGTGGTATATGATCACTTTCAAGTTTTTTAGACGAGTTCTCTAGGAATTCAAGTTGTAAAACATGCTTAACGCCACTAACATGAGTCACAGTCTGTTAACTATAGACAGATACAAAACCCATATAAGCTGAATAATCCAGTGTCTCATTACAACGGCTTGTTGTATGTCCATCCTATAGCGTTGTGGATTCAATTGGTCAGCTCTTGATGAGCAGTATTCCCCATACATATGCAACAGCAACAGTACAACATTTGCGTGCATACCACCACGTGCAAACAAGGACCTCGGAAAGTCTTACATACCTTTCGAATAGGGATGGTTTTACTTGGACTTTGTTATAAGGCCTGATATAACAGATGATGACCCATCTGTTCCTTTACAATTTCGGAATGTTATCAAAGTATCTTGCGAAACTTACTCTACATTGTACTTGCAGAAAGCATAGGCTTCCCTGTATTGTAACATGGTGTGAATGCAGGGGAGTTAATTGTAGCATGTATACCAGATTCAGAATGTTAACATGCGTCAACATTCGGCAGATGAAAACGTAGTATGCTGTTAAAGATGTCAATATCATGATTGTCTCTTACAATAGCTTTGAGGCATATATTATTTTCCAGGCTGAGTTTTCTTTAAAACTACGTTTACTTCTGAATTTCATTTTTCTCAACCCAAAACCGAAATATCACTTCTCTCGGTTCTGTTAATTGGCATATACTTTTTTGCAATATTTTAATAAAATAAATACTACAAGGGCATTTACGTATGTAATTTGTGAGTTTGAGTTTAATTATCAAAATTGTTTAAAAATATCTTCAATCTATGCATTACAAATACATGATATTCATGCAATTCTTTTTTTTTAACCTATTTTTTTGTGTGCTCGCCCATTTTTTCCCCATATACACGAACATAAAAAGAAAAGATTAACAAACTTCAGCTCTCTTTCATTTCAAAAGAAATTATTTTTTAATAAAATTTCATAACTATTCCAAATATCAGCGACTTTAATTCATTTTGTGTTGATTTCCCCCCAAAAGTTCAAGATTTCTATATTTTATTCATTCCAAATATTTGTTTTCATGAACATGTATATAACAGATAACTTTAAGGACTTTCAAGCTCCTTATATTGTAATGAGAATTATATTTTTAAAGTAATCCCGTTTTTAGTGATTTTGGTTCAAATTTGCAACTTTTGTCCCAAAAGAGCCCAGTTTTTCCAAATCTCTGATCCTCTAGAATTTTACCTATTTCTCAGGACATCTTTAGATGACTGAAAAAAGGAGTATGATAATGAACCTTTGGAAACGGCCGAGCACGACACATACGAAGTATTGCAGTCTCGGTTTGATTGAGACTGTTTATGAGCGGTAGTGAAATATCCTAGCTACCGCTCACGCCCTCTAGTCCCGGGTTGAGCAGAACTCAATATTCATAAAAAATCAACAGTACAGAATGTTAACCATCCCGAAGATGGCAAGCATATGGCGGTGGATATAGCAATATTTGTATCTTTATTTCATCCCCTATATCCAGCGGCGTATGGTCCCAGGATCTAATAACATTGTATGCCCCGAAGAGCGAAATAAACAAAAAGGAATTTAGTTGGGAGCAGCGGTTATCACGCCTGCGTATCACAAGTAACAGCCAAAAGACTAATTTAAAAAGCAGACAATATATCCTATGAGTGGTTAAACAATACCCAGAGCCTTTTATCGGCCGGAGTAGAGACACCACCGAATCGAAAATTAAGAAAGAAAACAAAAGAAATTGAAAATGTACCACCGATCACTAACTATAAGTATCGGGCTCAGCGATCTCCAAAGATCGAATGAATAACAGTACTGACTGCAAGCGCGGAGAGTCGTTTTACTGCCGCAACACTGCACACACTTTAAATACTTCTGTTTTGTTTAATTGGAAGTGTCAATCTTTTTTAAAATAATTATTCCAAATATCAGCGATTTATATGCTTTTTTTGCTGATTTCCCCCCCAAAATGGCAAACTGTATACATTTTGTTCATTTCAAATATTATTTTAATTTATATGAATATAACAGAAAACGTTCAGAAGCTTCAGCTACCTAATATTGCAATGATAATAATATTTAAAAAATTATTGCAGTTTTTAGCGATTTTTGTTCAAATTTGCATGTTTTTGCCCAAAAATAATGTGTTACGCTACCGTTTCAGAAAAACTATCCTGGCTATTTCTTTTTTACTAAGATATATCCAAAAGGTGGTAGCATTTAAAATTTGGCAGTTGAGTTGGTACCGAAAAGTTGAGTAGCCCATGGTCTATATGGCACCACTCAGCGTCATTCTCTTCAAGTGGTCCAACGTTGCATTTCTCTTCGTCCTATTAGATAAATAATGGAAAGAAGATCCATTGGAAACAATTAATACAAACAAAAAAGGAAAGTAGTTGATTTAAACATATTTTATTGCCAATATTTTACAGACAGAATAATATCCACATATATACAATAGAAATATTATAATGACAAATGGGTCGGGTAACAAGTTCTACCAACATTAGTTTAAACCCTTCCCAGTTAACATCTTGAAATTACAAATGAGTATGGCTGAGTGAAATAAATTACAATGGCAAATAATACATTAAGAGAGAGACTGATGAAGAGTAAACACAACATATATAAGAGAGAGAGAGGGAGAGAGAGAGGGAGAGAGAGAGAGAGAGAGAGAGTTTCCCAATCTTTAAGTTCCAATCAGTTCGAAAACATCAACGCTTTCACATTACATCAACTGATATAGCTGTATGACCTTGAGATATATAATAACAACAACAACAAACACTGCAATGGTATGCGTGTAGAGTGTCGAAAGTAGTAGACATGGTTTGATTGAGTCTGCTAATGAATGTTAATATAAGGTGCAACATTTCACGACTCCTAGCACCGGCCTAAGCGGTATTCTACTTTAAAGCCACAAAGTTTGGGCTTGATGATCTCAAATGATCAATAAGTAATGTACCACAGAGAGTCACTCTCCTCAACCGGTCCAACACGGCACCGCCCTTTAAACAAGTGATTGGGTCTTATGGTTCATTTTAGGTTTAATTCTACCAGAAAAGATATAATACCGAATCCTTGTTATGTTTATCGATTTAGCTTTAAAATGTTTTACTTGAAGTAAGTGTGTTTCTGGAATATTTGTCATTTTCTGACAGTTTATAACCATCTGATATAATACGTCTATTGTATACGTTGTCTCGCAGAGACGACATATATGCATATGGCTAAGCTTTGAGGTGTGAGCAGTTCAAGCGTGCTACGAACTGACAAAGAGTGAGATGTTATAGGCAAGCAGAAAGTGACTACATTATTGCGGAATTATACGAGTTGCGAGTGGATACTGATGAATTTCCTCAGATGCGTTTTCATTGTCTAGCCTCGCGCTCATGTTTATGAATTGCCTGTTTTAAAATACTTTCCATTGATAGTTCGCCGTTAGAAAAGAAAGCAAGGTGATTTGTCTTATTGAAATGGTGTTACATATTGTATTTTTCAAGAATGTAATAGAAGCTATTTGGGTTACGCTGTTGGGGATTGCGGTATAGTCTCCGTCTTAAAATACATGTTTGCATAATGAAAAATTAGGAAGTATATAACGGTTCCTTTAATTAAATCGATTTTGCAATCGACAATCACGATTAGAGTCGACCTATGTTAGCTCTTTCTTGTTGATAATGGAAATCCTTACTACGTTATAATGCTATGCTGAGTCTTAACAATGGTTTTAAGGACGCAGGCTTTTAAATAATAATGTGTAACCATACAGTATTTAGGGTAGCATTTTATATCCGTATAAGCTAACATACTCTCTTCCGTAATTAGCATGACGCAAATTGTCAATCATTTATCCATTTAACCAATCAAAACAATACGATACCTCCGACAAACAATAGCACGTGGAGCTATATTTAAAACTTTAAAACATATTGTCAGTATACCCCGACATCAGTAATAGGGCGGAGATATCTGGCGTCATGCTAATTGCTGATGCTGTACGTATTAACAGTATACCCCGACATCAGTAATAGGGCGGAGATATCTGGCGTCATGTTAATTGCTGATGCTGTACGTATTAACAGTATACCCCGACATCAGTAATAGGGCGGAGATATCTGGCGTCATGTTAATTGCTGATGCTGTACGTATTAACAGTATACCCCGACATCAGTAATGGTGGAGATATCTGGCGTCGTGCTAATTGCTGATGCTGTACGTATTAACAGTATACCCCGACATCAGTAATAGGGCGGAGATATCTGGCGTCATGTTAATTGCTGATGCTGTACGTATTAACAGTATACCCCGACATCAGTAATGGTGGAGATATCTGGCGTCGTGCTAATTGCTGATGCTGTACGTATTAACAGTATACCCCGACATCAGTAATAGGGCGGAGATATCTGGCGTCATGCCAATTGCTGATGCTGTACGTATTAACAGTATACCCCGACATCAGTAATAGGGCGGAGATATCTGGCGTCATGCCAATTGCTGATGCTGTACGTATTAACAGTATACCCCGACATCAGTAATAGGGCGGAGATATCTGGCGTCATGCCAATTGCTGATGCTGTACGTATTAACAGTATACCCCGACATCAGTAATAGGGCGGAGATATCTGACGTCATGCCAATTGCTGATGCTGTACGTATTAACAGTAGAACCCGACATCAGTAATAGGGCGGAGATAACTTGCGTCATGCTAATTGCTGATGCTGTACGTATTAACAGTAGAAAAGAGATATCTGGCGTCATCCTGATTGCTGATGATGTACGTATTAACAGTAGAAAGGAGATATCTGGCATCATGCTGATTGCTGATGCTGTACGTATTAACAGTAGAAAGGAGATATCTGGCGTCATGCTGATTGCTGATGCTGTACGTATTAACAGTAGAAAGGAGATATCTGACGTCATGCTGATTGCTGATGCTGTACGTATTAACAGTAGAAAGGAGATATATGGCGTCATGCTAATTGCTGATGCTGTACGTATTAACAGTAGAAACAAAAGTCGAACAGGAAATGAAGCATTCACACAACTCAGTCATCCAAAAGCACACATTTAAAAACAAACAACTAATGCAAGGATAACTGGAATCAAAGTATACGACCCCACAAACTTAAAAGAGTTTGGGATCATCTAGCCCGATCTTTGTGGCTTTAAAGTAGAATATCGCTTAAGCCGGTGTTAGGAGGCATGAGAGGTGTTGCATTTTGCATTACCTCTCACCTCTCATGAACAGACTCAATAAACCGAGTCTGTAACTTTTATCTCTTGTTTGCGTTTGTTGCTTCCAAGGGATCACCTTTTCATTATTTATTGATAACAGTGTACCGCCTTGGATAGGTCAGTGGCAATAAGGTCGGTGGGGGTTAACACCAGGTTCTAGAGGGTGCACCTAACCTCACTCTTACCCTACTGTCATCTCAAATAAACATGTCATTGTAATTAAAGAAATCCCCGCCAGGCTTAATCCATTAACACAATATGCAGCTATAATATGCAATAAAACTATAACAGTGAAAATCATCCCTTGAATGTTGCTTTCCCTGTCCGATATTTTTATCCTTGTGTATATGAATATAAACACAAATGGCTTTAAAAACGCAAAGTAAGTATTCAGAGACTTGGCAGAAGCCAGAGAACCGTTAGGGGCACGACACGACAATACTGAAGACAAACTGTAAACGTACCATACGTGTCAAGATTAAGGTAGACATCATCATAAGGGGCAGAATATCTTGGGCCATTCCACAATCAAAGAGGAACGCGTACTGGCACACTCTAAATGGTTCAAGCACTAAAGATGCAGTGCGTTGCAAGATGATAGAGTCATAACATATTTTGATAGATGTTCTTAGTTTGATATTGATTCTTTGAAAGTGATCATAAGACGTTTCTTACACGAGTTTAATATTCTCTCAGTACAACTGAATGCGATCTGCATTATTTGTAAATGTGTAGAGGATTTGGTAGTATCATTTCCAAATATGCCATGTGAAACTTCATCAGTCTGTTCTATGCTTAAATCAAAATCTCATTAGCAGATACACAGGCTTACAAAACTCTGTAAGTTTCGGAGTGCCTCCGGGCTAGTAATCACGCATGCAATGTCATTTCCAGAATGAATGTCGTTATTCGTTATATGTTATTGAACAAGTATGTTCGCTCCTATCTTTTGGCTTCATGTTCATTAAGTAGGTCACTGTGGAGGCCAAACGTTTAATATAACACCTCCCGATTTTACCTTGTTTTATTGTTTAATGTTTGTAATTGGTGAAATGTACCATAGCTACGAATACAAGATGTTTGCATTCATTCTCATCTTGTAGAGCAGATATTTTCCTGTATTGAACACTTCCGTGAAAAGACTTTTATTTGTCACAGTACCATATGCCTCCATTATGGATAGAAGCGCGATCCATACTTTGTAATGTAATTCGATGTTTGTGAAATCAATCTACTGCATTGAACACGATGAAGTTAAAGAGCTTAAAACGTTTTGTTCACCATGCTATTGTGTTGTTGCGGATTGGATTGGTGGGATTGGAAGCACTCAGTTTCTGTCTAAAATATTGCTCAATTCTTTGGAGCACACACTTTTGAAAAAAATTATTTACCTTCAACTGACAGAAGCGCCCCACATGCTATTCAGTAAAGGTATTTCCTTTACCTCTCGCATACGGGGATGACAAAGTCGATTTTCCAAAGTATGTATTTAGAATTAATCATAATCTCGAGTCCTTTATAGAAAATGATTGCTGTTATATGTGTCTCGAGATAATAATTTTATTTATGCTTTTATAATACTCTTTTACGTCATGTCCGGTGTCATGTCCGGTGTGATGTAAACAAGTTTGAAAATAACGCTCAGGTAAAAAAAAATCGTAAATAATTAATTATAACGTCGGTTTTCATCGGTAAAGTAATATAAAGGATTTTAATAGTGATATAATTGTATTATCTATCAAACAGTGTATTAATTTTAAAAATAGAATGTGAAGAAGTTCCGAAATCAGCAAATAATCAAATTTCACAAATGGAAATCTCAAGTATTAGGGATGGAAGGAACTCAGAATTATCACTTGAGGAGAGAAATTATAAACTAAATGAAATTAAATCCATGAAGAAAAAACTTTCTGTGACAGAAACCAGGGATTACAGTTAACTGAAACTGGTGGCGGCGTGAAACTTAGTTTAAATGCCGGAATATACGAGCTGCTGCGTTTTGCAACTGAAGAGTTCTTCATGTCCCAGCAAAATAACATAATCTGCAAAAAGATCCCCGTGATTGACAAAGTCGGACATCTTGTTGGAACAAAGTACAAGTTTTTTTCAGGTAAATCGACACATTACACAATGAATATGTATCATACAAAATCGTCCTGTTTGATTAACGGAAAAAGTTCAAACCAATTTTTACAACTAGACCTACCCAAAATATTTACAGTGATCGAAAAGAAAATTACGGAAGACAAAATCCATTGATGACTTCAATACAAGTGTCAAGGAAATCATCACACAGTATTTCAATACACAAGGTAGTGCCGAAATCCGAAGTATTGGCGATTCAAAGCAGCTATGTAGATGAAGTACACCCGGATGATGTTCCTGAATATTCCGACATCCACAGCATTCCGGATGATTGCGGCCATAATGAACTAAATGACATAGAAGACAAAAGTGATGAAACATCATCTATATCTACAGCAATTCTTGAGTGTCTACGTGTTATTCGGACCGAAATATCAGAGATGAAAGAGCAGCTGTCATATTGCACACTCCGAACTACACGTTGGTCAGCTCAGAGACGAAATATGCAGTATGAAAAGTCACTGTACGACACACAGCTCGTCCACGGATGTCAACATCGAAAACTTTTCTGATAAACAGAACGAATTGAGAATAGATCTTCAAAAAACATATGAAAACTTACAAAGAAGACTAGGAATCATTCCTTGAAGTTACTGCATGGAAAAAAAATGCCGAAACACGAAAAACACCAACCACCACCCAGATTAGCTCCGAAGAAAAACAAATGAACATTCCTCAATCTAATGAATGTACACCAAATGTACACCGAATACAATTACACCAGTTACGCATGCACGAAATAGTAGCGATACATCCTTCAATGAAAATTCTATAAGACGGACGGATAAAGAAACAAATTGTAAAACGGTCGTGGTTCGAGTACATTACTCATGTGCTTCAATGAATGGATTAATGTAGTCAAGAAACGTTCATCAACTGAAGCCAACTGTACTACAAATCGCGCAAATCAATCAAATGAACATAGTACAGGCGGCAGTTCTTCCCGGAGCATGTTTAGTCAGCAGCAACGTCGAAGACAACCTTTCCACCGACCAATATTTGGATGGAGTGCACGCGCGGGTGATAACGGAAGCAGTCACATAGTTTCAAATCGCGGCTATTCACGATACTGTGACTATTGTGACATGAATAATCTCAATACCCAGGACTGTGGTCTCAATAGAAACGGTAGCGGAAATAGATGGCACGTGACAGGAAATGGACACTCGCACAAAACAGAAACAGGAAATAGGACAATGACGGCTAATACTCATCACAGTTATGTACGAACATTTACAAACTATATGCAGCAAGTGTGACAAACTTACATGTGATTGTGCTTCTAATTTATTGCTGGAAAAGGAATCTCATAAAACAGAAATAGTTATCAATAATGATGATAATTTAATAGGAATACACCAAATGCATGTAAATATTAAAAATAATTATAATATAAATTCTACGTCGGAAACTGATAATAAATCAACCTCTAATGTAAATTGTATAAATAATGTTGTGAGTGAAGTTTCGCTGTCTTCAACTAAAGATGCTATTTCGAATGATAATATAACAAACATAGTAATCACAGATAACGCTAATATCATTGAAACAAATAATGTACATTTAAAGAACAACAATTCAAACGTAAGGTCATTCAACTATAATAAAAAAGGATTACATATTGCTTAACGTACATCATATAATGCCAAAGATTGATGAAATAAAATACCACTTAAACCAACCCAACTCGACAGATATATTAGGGCTCTGTGAAACTTTTCTTACTGCAAATTACCGATGATAATGATATATATATCAACAAATTTACATTTGAAAGAAAAGACAGGAAAGGTAAACAGGGAGGTGGTATCCTAGTATATATCGCTAAAAAAGTTCCGTATACACGTCGTTACGACCTTGAGCATGATGCTATTAAGTCCGTATGGATAAAGATAAAGTATTATAATTGTACAGCTTTCCTACTAAATTTTGTTTATCGAGCATCTGATTCGAAAGTATCATGGATTGAATTATATGAAACTCAGCTTGACAAGTTGGATCATTTGAATTTAGAAATTCTTATATTAGGAGATTTCAATATCAACTAGTTAACAAAAACGGATTCTGAAAGTATAGTAATCAACGATGGGCCAATACTATTTTAAAATTTGGTCTTAAGCAAATGGTAAATACGCCTACCAGAATAAGTAAAACCAGTTCTACAACAATCAATCATATTTATACTACAAAGAAATATAAAAAGATCGGAAAGGGAAAGTAGCATTCAACGAGGACAGTCAACCACAAAACACAGAAACAAACAGACAAACAAGAAGGCAAAAGTAATAATAAAAGCAAACGACATCACAAACACAATATGTGAAATTAAAGTACCTGTTTACAGTATAAGTGATCACTATCCAGTATGCTTTTCACGATCGACACATAATGTTAAGTCATGGCGAGTTACCCATGAGACAATCAAATACAGATCTTTTAAGAAATTCGATGAACATACATTCTGTAATGATTTAGCAAAATCACCATTCGAAATAGTTTAATATTTTGTTGAGTCATTAAATGTATTCTATACAATATTAAATACTATTCTAGAAAAGCATGCACCTATTCGAGAAAAGAGAATAAAACATGAAACCCAGCCTGGGTGGTTTACTGATGAGATTAAGAACGCTATTTATCAGAGAGATAAGCTACATAAAGAAAAATAGTTTGAACAATATAAATTATTACGCAATAAAATTTCATCAATGATAAAGAAAATTAAGAAAAACCTTTATAACAACGCTATAAAAGAAAATAAAAGCCCAAAATATATGTGGAAAAACTTAAAAAATATTTCCAAAACGAGAAAATAAAATAATGGAGGCATTTCAATACCTGATAGGCTAATCAAAAATGATCATATCATTGAAGGACAATTAAATATTATTAATGCATTAAATGAGCATTTTATAAATATTTCAAACATTGTTAAAAAAACGAGTTTTGTAAAAGGAGATTTCTCTGAATTACGGCAACAACTTGATATTAAATTGAAATATGCTTCATTTAGTATAAAACTCATAATACCTTTTGAAGTTAGAAAGTTGATCGATAAACTTGATAGTAACAAATCAACATGTATAGACGGTGTTGGTCCTAGAATTTGAAAATATTGTGGTGATTACATAACATCCTCCATAGCTTCAATCATAAATAACAGCATACAAACTGGAGTGCTGCCTGATACTTTTAAGGAGGCATGTGTGATTCCTATACACAAAAATGGAAATAAATACGACCCATGTAATTATCGTCCAATTTTAATCTTACCAACAATTTCAAAAATAGTTGAGCGTCATATAGCCATTCAAATACTATTCTATTTCAAGACGTATAATGTTATTCACGAGACCCTGTCAGGTTTCAGACAATATCATTCATGTCATACTGCTCTGACACGGTTAATAGAAGCATGGTTAAAAGATATAGACTCAGGTAAATTAATAGGAGCTGTATTTCTTCATCTAAGAAAGGCATTTGATCTTGTAGACCATAGAATACTGATACACAAATTGAAACTTTACCATTTTTCAGACAATACCATTAAACTATTTGATTCATATCTTTCGAATAGAAAACAATTGATAAAGGTAAAAACTTTAAAATCCGAGATGCTTAAAGTTACTTCAGGTGTTCCTCAGGGATCAATACTAGGTCCATTGCTATTTCTATTGTACATAAATGACATTGCATTCGCATCTACCTCTGGAAATACAGATATGTATGCAGATGATACTACAGTATAAGAATCTGATTATAATATTTTGGATGTACAAAATAGACTTCAAGATCTTTTGAATAGTATAAATAAGTGGTGTATTTTGAAT
Organism: Cyrtodaria siliqua; assembly: GCA_037043455.1. Classification (NCBI taxonomy): domain Eukaryota; kingdom Metazoa; phylum Mollusca; class Bivalvia; order Adapedonta; family Hiatellidae; genus Cyrtodaria; species Cyrtodaria siliqua. The sequence continues at coordinate 12,775 of JAWPHD010012449.1, read as the reverse complement.
AATATGTCATTACATCAAGCGAAACTAAATGCATGGTCATAGGAACAAATCACAAGCTCAAACATGTGGATATATTGAAATTAACTGTTGATAGTTTATGTACAGAAAATGTCGCAGTTCAAAAGGTCCTGGGAGTTTATGTTGACAGAACTTTGTCTTGGAATGTACAAATAGCCAAAATGTGTTCCAAACTCAATTCTAAAATTGCCTTATTGAAACGTATAACTTACTATTTAACATATGATATGAAAATTATGTTTTATAATGCCTACATCATGTCTACATTTGATTATTGCTGTTCTGTATGGGGTAAAAGCAAAAAAATAGAAGATAAAATACATAAAATTCAAAAATGAGCTGCTAGAATAATATTAAACAAAACTTTTCGAACTAATTCTAAGGATATGTTCATTGAACTTCAGTGGCTTTCTTTTCATAACAGATGTCATTATCATACTGGTGTGTTGATATATAAATCAATAAACAACCTAGCTCCTAATTACATATCACTTTTGTAATAATAGGTATAATCTAAGATCAGCTACACGAAATGATCTTGTTACACAAAAACCGCAAACTAAATACATGAAAGACACCTTTAGCGACTTTGGTCGACACGTTTGGAACAATATACCGGTCGACATACGTTCTCTTCCTACTATCCAGTCATTTAAATATAATTATAAAATGTTTATTGCAAAATGAATATTAACATGAATGATATTATTATTTATTTATTTATTTTTTATTTGTTTGCTTGGATATATATGTACATTATGTAAGACTTATATGATTTCTTCTCTATTCAAATATAACTGAGTGTTTGTCGAACATTGAATGCTTTTACTGTTAGTGTATTTGTTTAAAAACACTAAATGTTTGTTAATTTATATACAGAAGGCCGCATTGAAAATATGATGTGTATATCTTGATAGTATGTCATAATGTGTTAACCTTCTTTAAATAAAGAATTTATATTATTATTATTATTATTATTATTATTATAATTATTATTATGACAAATACCTGATGATGACAACCCACCACATACACATTATACTGGTATTATTTCCTACCTATATACTTCACTATAACAATGTGCCTGTTCTACTATGGAAACTGAATATTTGGTGGCAGAAAGGCGGTTGCATGGGGGTTGGGGGAAGTGTGGCGTGTTTGTTAATGCCTAGAAATTATTCGTGACTCGAGGGGGCTGGGGGTCAAGGACATGTTCATCCTGAATGTTTCATATGCCCGGTTTCAAATGTGGAGCGGGCATATAGTGTTACCCTTGTCCGCCCGTCAGTTCGTCCGCACGTCCGTCCAAATCAGTTTTACATTCAAGCATTTTGTTAAATCCATTTATCCGACACCGGAAGCCTTAGCGCTTTCAAACGTCATACATGTTTAACACCACATGACAGCGATTTATTCCAAATAAAAGTAGGTCAATATAAATTACCTTGATCTACTGTTTGCCCTAGCTAATTTACTTTAAAGTGTTACATGCAAGTTTTTTTATAATGTCTATGAATCAGATATCAAATGCCAAACCGCTTTCAAACGTCATACACACATCTATATGGCCCCAGTATGTTCCTATCAAACATAGATCATTATGAATGATTTGAACTTCTTTTTGCACTTGGTAGTTAATATTAACATACGCCGTTGGCCATGGAATATTATAAAAGACCTCAATGAAGATTCCAAGTTCACCGTCATAACATCTACGGAACTGTCTCAAAACTTTATGAACAGTCTCATCAAACCAGGACTGCAATACCGTTTTTATTCATCGGGATCGGCAATTTCCAAAATTCTTCTTTCATGCTCTTGTTTATTGGCAATGATACTACTAAATCCGATACACAATCAGGACGTGTAAGAAACATCTTAATGGTCACATTCAAACAATCTTTATCAAACAAATAAGAACATTTATCGAAAGAGTCTATGACCCTATTGTAACAGTCTTGAAACGCAGAGCATGTTTAGTGATAGACCCGTTTACAGGTCGCCACTATGCTTTCCTCATTGATTGTGTACCCTCTGATTGCGTCTACCTAATCCCTTCTGCCAGTTCACTGATTACTAACTGTGTGGCTTTCTGTGCTTTTGTGTTTTCAATCCATCCATACACACGATTATCTTTGTGTTTTGCTTATTTTGGATATTAATGCTGCATAGATTGTTAGCGGATATAGACTAGCGAGGATTTCTTTATTAACACTGTCCGGTTTAATTGGGACGACACTAGGCGAGGTCTGATGCACCTTATAACGTAGTGTCAACCTCCAGCGACCTTATTACCACTGTCCGTTCCAAGGCGGTACCATAGTTATCAACAGGGGCGTAACTGACCTTAAGTGCATATATAGGTCTATATAGGCCCGATAAACTAGGGGTGTCCGTGGGTATGCTCCCGTCACCTATTTTGTTTTTAACTTAACTATGCAATGGTGCCATTTGGCATATATCTGACCTAGCACTTATGTGGTATTTGAAGAAATATTGTTTTGACAAATTTGAGAATAAACAGTTGAATTACCTACACTGTAAAATAAAAAAAATAAAAAAAATGTTGACACTTAATCCACCGCCCACTCTGCATTTTTTCATTTTTTAAATTGATGTATAGGCCTGGACCAATATGGCCGTTGATCAACACTGTTATGTTTGCGGTATCGCGGTGTCACATACCTTGATATGATGTATCCTTGTATTGGTTGTTTGTTTTTAAATGCATATTTTTGGATGACTGAGTTGTTGTGTGTATGCTACCTTTCCTCTTCAACTTTTGTATCTAGTTAAGTGGATACTCGTAGAGTATCATTCCTATTGCTATCACACGATTTTAGAGCATTTCACCTGACAACGATGATCCTACGCTATTGAAAATAGTTCTACACTGCAGCAGGAGAATACTAGTGTAGGAATGTACGTACCCCAGTTAGCTTAGTTTATCTTCAAAAACATAAACATCTTCATTAACACACTGTACTGCAGTAGGTTATTAAATCCAATGGAGGAATGAATGAATTAATAAATGATTTGCACATGGGACAGTAATATCAGAGATATTTTGAGTCAAGTGAAGAAAACAAACTTTACTTATGAACGAACGGACGAATTAATGAACGAATGAATAGTCCAGCTGGTTTATCCAGGGTTCTTATATTTACCCTGGCGTATCTTTACGATCAACGCACGATTATTAAAAATCTCAGAGCATCCACCTTTAGGACCTTTGATTTTAATATGTATCACACAACAGCAGTTATGGAACACTTTCTCGACCACTTAATCCCCAAACAAATGTTAGCTTATTTTAAAGATGAACTGATACGCAAAACAAGGATTCGGTAGTATATGTTTCGTATAGAATTAAATTTAAAACGAAAGATATGGCTTACCCCTACTGACACTGAGTGGTTGACACTGAGAGATGACGCTGATCGTATTTTTCCAGTGCACTGCGGTGACCTCAGAAAAGATGTCATGTATCACTACTCTGCGTCAACTGAGCGTGGTTGTATCTGAAACGCTGACATATTTGATTGACAGTCGAATACAGACCGTACTCGGCAAGGGCAAACTTGTTCGACATTTCATGTCGTCACTACTCGGATATTTGCGAAATACGATTTTTTTTCTGTAATATTTGGGGCTTCGGATTCGAGCGAAGCTTAATGATAAAACCAGCAGCTCGTTTGTAATTGCACGAAATTACGTTAAATGTTAGACTGCAACTTTGGAAATGACCGTTCGGTCTTTTAAGTATTGAATCTTGATACCTCACGCGTCTTAAATGTTTATTGGTAGGCTTTTATGATAAGCAGTTATGCAGTTATTTACCTTGTCATTTAACATTGTTTACTTTGGATAATTATCAAAATAAAACTGTTCCACTAAATTGCAAGCTGTATTAATCTGTCTAGAAATAAATTCCAATTGGTTTACTGGTCTTTTTATTGTTTGACTTCTGACAGTTTTATGCAATGAATGTTTTAGAGAAAATGATTTCTTTGTACTGAAGAAACCCGAAAATGCACGTGCATTTCATAACACCAATGTGGAATGTACTAAATCCAGATATGAAGTAAAAAAATGTTAAATGTTGATTCGTTTTATGGATTATATTATATTTTGTCCAAAATGCCTCAAATTCTGTGACTTTGAAAATAATTTGTTTTGTGGTGCGTTTTCATTGATATATATTTACCATTTCGTTATCGCTGTCAATGATCAATGCCGTTATCTGAAGTTTTAATGCGAACAGCCAAGTCATTTATTAAAATATTAAACAAGAAAGGAGACAATGAACACCATTGTCTTAATCCTGATTTCACATCTAAACAATTTGTATAATGATTATTAACTCTAAAACATGATGGGACAGATCGATAGAGGGATTTTATAGCTATAAACATTTTACCAGATATGCCAATGTCACTTAATCGCTGCCAAAGTTAATCTGTTAAAATGAAAGCACGTCCTTTACTAAAATCAATAAATGCACAGAAAGTAGACATGTTATTTTTCTTCCTTGTTTCAATTATACTTATGATATACGTGGTTAAATACTTGTGCAATATCCTATTATTACACAGTTTGGTTCTTAAGATCAGATGGGAAATTAACGTGTGTTTACAGTAACAATGGCAAATTATGAAATGTTAAATGTTTCGAGGGCAACTAATGATGCGCATACCCGGTACATAGGACTCCAAATGGAACTATTTGTTATATATCTTACGCACAGAGCTCCAATGACAGTGATGCGTCACTACAAAGCTCAATAGGCCCGTTTGACGAGCTTTCAAGACTTTGGATTACTTTCCGGTTTGTGACTTTATAAAAAAAAAAAGAAATTGAAACGAAATTCAGACGTTCTACAACAGAATTTTTAAAAAAAAACTAAAACTAATCAAATATAAAAAGGTAGTCAATCTACGTTTATGATGTCCGGTGTGTTTCACGGGAAACTAATTTAAACTACAATACCTAATAAGATACTGTTCTTGCATGATTGGTAACTGCACAGTAGCTGTTTAAAGTTAAAGGGAACATGTCGCAGCCTTGATATATATAATAACTTATAATTACGTTGAAAGCAGTCATCTTATTCTGTTTAGTGGAAAGTCTGGATTCTGAGGCATGCGTGTTTCATTTTGCAAATAACCGATTTCCAGCTAGGAAAATCTCTACTTCATTTAATAGAATTGCTCTACTTATCACAATTTTACACAAAATGTATAAAATAATTGAAGACATTAGTGTGGTTGTTCTCTGTCCTGTGAAAGCTACGTTTCATGTTCGACTTTAAAGTTTTTAATTTACTTTTATATTTTAAAAGTAGATCAGTGTTATTTTTACTGGTCCTTTGGGACTAACGAGCCCAATATAGGTGGCTTTGAAGTAGAATACCGCTTAAGCCGGTGCTAGAGGGCGTGAGAGGTGTTGCTTCTTTCATTACTTCTCATGAACAGACTCAATAAAACCGAGTCTGCTGCTTTATTCTCTTTAATTGTGTTTGTTGCTCCCAAAGGATCACCTTTATCAGTATTTATTACGATAATAAAATGTTGCAAAGTTTTTTTGAAGTTTATGGTAACGGCAGCCCTGATGGAGTTGCTTTTTATTTATGCGAAGATTACGCATATTACAGACCTCAACTCGACTACACTCTCTAGAAAAACGAATACGTTAATAAGCATAGACCTCATACTCGGCGGAACATCCCTGTCTAAGTGGGGATAATTAACAATTTACAAACTGAAATCATCTCGATTGTCAATGTTCAATGTGTCATCCAGATACGATGTATTATTGACGCGTTTAATAATACATCTCGATATCTGGATGACATACTCAATATTTATAATCCGTTTTCAACTAGGATACAATAGCAGCAGGGCTCGACCTGATCTCTCGAGTTCCGATGATTATATGCATAATAAAATCTATGATAAGAGAGAGATGACTAACTACCCACATTTAGATGGGGACGAAGCTCATGCTACAGCATAGGTATACGAATACGAATGAGCTATTCGTTTTGCTTTGGCATAAAACGATGTTAAGGATTTCAACAATCGAAATCAAGTTAATACAAGTAAACTTCTTCACCAAGGTTTTCGTTATCACAAAGTATATTCTAGAAATATCGCAAATTATAACTAGGAATATCTCAACCGTCATTCTATGGATATGTGATATATCAACTTTGGAAATTAAAGGAGGCTGACCATTTTACACAATTAATTCATCAGAAAGGGATACGACATTTCAAGTACGGAAAAACACTAATGGATGTAGATACATGAACGGGACGTAATACTTTGCCATTACATAAGTAGATATTACATAAGTAGATATTACATAAGTAGTTGTTACATAAGTAGATATTACATCAGTAGATATTACATAAGTAGATATTACATAAGTAGATATTACATAAGTAGATATTACATAAGATATTACATAAGTAGATATTACATAAGTAGATATTACATAATTAGATATCACATAAGTAGATATTACATAAGTAGATATTACATAAGTAGATCTATTTAGTATAACTGAAAACAGTATTGGCTTCCATTTTATTTCCGACGCGCAGACTCGGTATTTCCGCTTTAATGAACGCCATTTTTCTTTGGTGTACAGTAGGTCATCGTTATAATATAAACTGGACATTTTAACCCATTGTAATCGTGATAAAACCGTTGGCGAGAAGTTTTTTGGGGCGAAAGGTAAGTACGGCATTTAAGTGTTTGTTGGGGTTGTGGTAATATGGCATGTTATGATAAGTAGGTCGAGCTTCACGGGGCTGTTCACAAGTTCATGTGAATATGGCTGTGTGCAGTGTATCAACGTGTGCATATCGACGTCATTTTCATTGAGCATATTAAACTTATTGCATACATGTTCGTGGGTACCGGTTGTGGAAAAGTTCGTGACGGAAGGTAGGTACGGGTTTATGTTGTAAGTGTTGAGGTAATGTATTGAATAGATCTAGATGAAAGTAGGTCACATGCGTTCAACTGAGTATAATTTTGGAGACGCTCGTCACAATGAGTACCAGCTCACATCAATTGAGCTGCTCAGTCTCACTTCGACTCGTCCCACAGTAAGTACAACCTACGTAACCCCACGCCGGAGTATAGATATACACTGAGCGTCTCACACAACTGCGTGCTCAGTGCTCAGTCTTTTTTGAGCAAGTGTGGGTCCCAAAATTTCCCTAGAAGGAATGGACAGGTACGCCTTTATTAAGCTATTAAACTGTAGTAACTTCCCATTGATCGGACCACCGTGAAATCGAAGGCAAAAGTTATCAAAATATCAGCCTATTCTTAAACAAGACTTGAACGTTTGTGTGTCAATTTAGTATTTACTAGCGAACACGAAACTGGGAACCAGTCAAAATTGAACCATATCTACTTCCGACACGGAAGTAAATGTATGAAGTTTTGAATATGAGAAAGTTAAACCGCTTATTGAACAACAAATAAATGAAATAAAACTATACAGACTTATATCCATCACATTAACAGAAAAGTATTTGAGATAAATCATTAATTTCAGGTGGGGAGGAGGCGTGGCACAAGAAATTGCATTTTTTGGTTATTATCTTTGTAGAACTGTTATTATAAAGGACTGTAACGGGACATTTTAGTCATATTTTTTCTGAGGTGAAGTAGATGCTTACAAATGTATCAAATACATACACCTTGTACACTGTCGCGTGCAGAAATGAATTTCCTGTCTGACAAGAAAGATAAAAATATCGGACAGGGAAAGCAGCTATCAAGGATGACAGTCAACCACAAAATACAAAAACAAACACGCAAACAGACAAACGAGAAGGCAAAAGTTATAATAAATGCAAACGACATCACAAACACAAAAGGGTTGACAATAGGGCTACCGCCTTGGAACGGTCAGTGGCAACAAAGGCCAATGGGGGTTTAAACCGGTTCAAAAGTGCACCAAACCTCACACTAACCCTACTGTCATCCCATTAATGTAAATATAATACAAAAAAACAATAGCCTAGAAAGCCACAATGGAGGTACTCAATGACTTGGCAGAAGCCAGAGCAGTAAGAGAATCAACCATTAAGGACACGTCAAGAAAGATCATGGACAAACATAAGTCACACACTCAATTTCTAAATGCATCAATGTGTGACAAAATTGAATAATTAAATTTTACACATTTAGCAATTGCTGCGAAAAAGCAATTTCCGTCAGCGAGGACAGGCACATTTATTTTAATGATGGAAAACATTGCAAGATACAGTAAGTTTCTAAGTGTGAAATCAGAGGAGGCTGATCAGACTGAAAAATTTAAAGAAGATATTGAGCTTCTGCGTAGAAGTGAGGGATGGAATGCTAATATTGCTGATTGTTTACCTTTAGCAGTTGCTGACAAGTTTAATTGTACACTACGCATATACTCCAGTTCACTGGCAACCCCTGTCATTGATGTAAAGCCTTCTGAAGATGCAGAACAAAGGCATAGTCTCTGATGCATTGCAATAGCATATATAGCTATTAGAAACGAAGAACATTATGAGGCAACACAACCAATAACGGAGAGTTCACCAATTAGACGGACAACACATCCCCAAGATGACTCGTACCTGCTACAATATTCAACTCCACAAAAAAGTACATCCGGACATACAGATTTAAATGATAACACCACATACAAAAAAGCTGATTACCAGAGTCCTATTGAAAAAACATCAAGCAGAAAGAAACAAAAAAATGAAATGCAATGGAAATTTAACAGCCGTAAGAAACTAAGATGTGAAGGCAGCCATACACCTCAAATACAGGAAAAACTGTTGCAGAAAAAGTGCTTAAACCTCAAAATTGTGCAAAATGCAGGTTAAAGTGTAGCACAAAATTTAATGAAGATGAACAAAAAGCAATGTTTGATCATTACTATGCTCTCCCGAGCTATGAAAGGCAGAGGTGTTTTATATGTGACATGGTTTCGAAAGCAACACCAAGTCGAAAAAAGACAGGGAAAAGGCAGACTTCCTTGAAGTATTTCCTAGGCGTTGGAAATAAGCGTGAACGTGTTTGCAAAGATTTTTTTCTAAAAACACTCGATATCGGAAAGAAAACGGTTTCCTATACATTAGGTAGAAAACAGCATGGGACGAGGCCGTAAAACACAGTCTTCAAAATCAGTGATGAAAGCATAAACTTTGTTCGTGAACATATCAATTCCTTTCAAAGAATGGAATCCCACTATGCCAGAAAATATACAAAAAAAATATTATTTAGCCCAAGACTTGAATATAAAAATGATGTGGATTCTCTATGCAGACTTGTGCCAAAAAAAAAGGAATTAAACCTGTAAAAGAATGCAAATATCGTCAGGTCTTCTGTGAAGACTTTAGTTTGTCTTTTTTTCAAACCAAAGAAAGACCAGTGTTCTTTATGTTCAAATTATTAAAGACATCAGAAATCGGGCACTGTGACTGACAAACTCCGACATGAATACACAATTCACCAAGAAAGAAAAGTCGAAGCAAGAGAAGAAAAGGAACGAGATAAAATACTGTCGCAAACACACAATAAGCACTATGTGGCAACTTTCGACCTACAGGCTGTTCTCACAACGCCATGTTCCCTTGTCAGCAAATTGTATTATTCAAGAAAGTTGTGTTGCTATAATCTAACAATTTACTCTTTAGGGGACAAACATGCAACTTGTCATCTCTGGGATGAAACGCAAGGAAAACGAGGGGCATGTAAAATTGCCATATGTTTAATGAAAAACACTCAGTCTGTCTGCTTTTCTGCGCCAATAGAAGAGGTAACATACTATTCTGATACTTGTGGGGGGGGGGGGGGGGGGGGGGGGGCAAAATAGGAACCAGTTTATAGATGCTTCCTACCTGTATACTGTTTCAAAGATACCACAACTTAAGACTTTAAAATCACAAATTCCTTCAGTCCGGCCATAGCCAAATGGAAAGTGACTCGGTGCATTCAGCAATTGAAACTTCGAAAAGGAAGACGTCCGTTTTTGTTCTATCACAGTGGAGTACTGTGATTTGTATGTCCCGGAAAACAAATCCATATATTACCATCCCTCTGAAATATACCATATAGTTGACTTCAACGCATTTGAACCAAAATGAACCAAAGTCACTGTTTCTCAAATACACCTTTAACAGCGAAAATTTCATGAAAATCAAAACGCAGCATTCTGCTTTTTACGGAACAAAGGTCGCCCTCAGCATTGGCCAATGATAGATGCAGAAATGGACTTATGCTATTGTTCCAAATTGCCTATTTCAACACAGAAGAAGGCAGACTTAATCAGCCTGTGTAAGAAGGGAATAATACCCGATGACTTTCATGGGTACTTTATGGCGACTAAAGCCAAAACAAAAGACAAAATACCAGTTGGCTCAGATGAAGACGACTATGAGTAAATGATAAAAAACTGTAGACAGTGGAGTGTAAATAGGAAGTATATCGAAATAGTAGTCAAAATAGAACATGTTATGCTGGCGTATTGTTCATAGCCATTTCCTATCAGAAAGGTTAAGAAACTGATCACAAATTTGAATTTTATGAAGTACATGGCACCTTTTTTGCTTCAAGAATAAAATGTTTTCACACATTTTGTTTGCAGCAAAAGAGGCTATGTGTCAAATAGCACCTTTTACTCCAATTATTCTTTGAAAATTGGTCTGTGGAAAAAGGTTCTATGTACAAAATTGATTATATTGATTGAACTATTGGTTTATTATTGGTTAAAATATCATTAATAAATAATAGATATATAATCCCAAATATGTGCTTAGTTTCGTTTTTTAGAATTAAAATCCTGATTTTTCAAAAGTCCTTAAACCTTTAAACGCGATTTTCTCGAAATAAAGAAAAATGCACATAGCACCTTTTACCTCTAAGGGGGCGAAATTTTGTCTAAAAATAACACTCAAATTACACTTAAAATATCCGGGTCAGCAGAAATGTTTTTTGTAAGTCCCATGTCCGATGGGCTAGTGCATGTAGATCAAGATATTTTTCGTGAAGACAGTTGTTATGGTAATTACAGAGCTCCATGTCAAAGGGTATTTTACCTCCTAAATAAATCTGCAGTGCTGATTCTGATTATTTTCAATATGCCATACTATGGTAAATACATTATCCATCATCTGACTTTGTAAACAACCGACGATTCATTTCCAACCTACAGAGATGATATATACTTTGTGTCAAGAAACAAGTTTGTAGCGGCTACTTCATGGAAACCATAACTGATATTGATATGGGCCTTTTTCTAAAATAATCAACATGACATGATGTTGGTCCTTGTCGACATGGCGCACAGCCGCCGCTCTGATTACATAGAGTTATATAGTAAAAACTTGTAGCGACTACTCCTCTGAAACTACTGGACGGATTTTTATGAACCTTCACAGGAATGTTGCTCTTGATGTCTAGTTGATCCCAGTAACATTTTAGGTCGGCTGGAAGTTCAAGATGGCCACCACGAATAAAAATAGATTTAAAAAGAAACGTTTGTAGCGACTACTTCTTGAAAACTATAAGTGATATTGAAATGGGACTTTTTCTAAAATGATCATGATGTTGATCCTTGTCGAAAATTATTTTGATTCGACATCAAACATGGCCGCCAGCAGCCATCTTTGTTTACATAGTGTAATATAGTAAAATCTTGTAGCGACTACTTTGAAACTACTGGACGGATTTTTATAAAACTTCACAGGAATGTTGCTCTTGATGTCTAGTTTATCCTAGCACAATTTCAGTCCAGCCGGAAATTCGAGATGGCCGCAACTGCTAAAAGTTGATTTAAAAAAAAAATTGTAGCGACTTCTTCCTGCAAACTTTTAGTGATATTGATATTGGACTTTCTCTAAAATGATCAACATGACATGATGATGGTCATTGTGGAAAATCATTTTGATTTGACATGGAACATGGCTGCCAGCGGCAATCTCTGTTTACACAGTTAAATAGTAAACACTTGTAGCGACTATATTCCTGTGAAACTACTTGGCAGATTTTCATGAAGCTTCACAGGAATATTGCTCTTGATGGCTAGTTGATCCTAGCAAAATTTCAGGTCGGCCGGAAATTCAAAATGGCCGCCACGGATAAAAATTAATTTTTAAAATACAAATTTGTTGCAACTAATTCTTGAAAACTATAAGTGATATTGATACTGGGACTTTTTTTTAAAATGATCAGCATGACATGAATTTGTTGACAGATCCTTGTTGAAAATCATTTTGATTTGACGTGAAACATGGCTGTCAGTGGTCATCTTTGTTTACAAGAGTTATATAGTAAACTCTTGTAGCGACTACTTCTCTGATACTACTTGTAAGATTTTAATGAAACTTCACAGGAATGTTGCACTTGATGTCTAGTTGATCCTAGCATAAAATCAGGTCAGACGGAATTTCAAAATGGTCGCCATGGCTACAAATAAATTTAAAAAAAAAGATTGTAGCACCTACTTTTTGAAAACTATAAGTGATATTGAAATGGGACTTTTTTCTAAAAAGATCAGCATGACATGATGTTGGTCCTTGTCGAAAATCATTTTGATTCGTCATTAAACATGGCCATCATTGTTTACATAGAGTTATGTAGTAAAAACTTGTAGCGACTTCTCCTCTCAAACTACTTGAAGGAATTTCATAAAACTTAACAGAAATGTTGCTCTTGATGTCTAGTTGATGCTACCAACATTTCAAGTTGGA